>CAIGRT010217038.1:0-18338 GCA_903798405.1 Fraxinus platypoda
TTTTTTTTTTTTTTGCCTTTTCAATCATGAGAAATCTACTTATCAGTGCCCTCTGGAAGGCTCCGATTTAGCTTTCAAGCCCCAGATGCAACTGTCACAAGAAGAAAAAAAGAGAAAACTGGCTAATCTTCGCCCATCTTACCAAATATCTGTACAATTTTTGCAAATTTTGAGGTGTAGAAATCCGTTGGCCACTCCTAGAGAACTCTTTGCCTACTAATTTCGAAGGGGCAATCCAAAATTCTGGAAAGTCCTAATTTCTCCTCTGAGGCCTGCAGTTACAATTACCATCCCCCACGCTGACCTATTTTGGGATAACCAGTTGGACAAATCAGCATCAACACGAGGGCCAGTGTTCTTGGTAACCGAAATAAATTTATCATCGGGCCACATTACTGAGAATCTATCAAAGAGATAGCTGTTGGTATCACTAGAAATCATGCCATTAAGTGGACTACTATTGACTGATGCAAATGGCGAGCTCTCGCTATCATTAGGTTCTTCGACTGGAGTAGGCGGGTGGTTGGCTGTTAAAACCTCCTCAAAATTATCAATAGAACTGCTTTGAACTCTAAAACACGTGTCATGTAATTCCCATGAGTCACGCATTCCAGGCCAAGGGATTGCAACTGATACATCTTGACAGTGAAAATGCTCATAAGAGTGGGTCACAGTAACACCTTTGTTTCTGTTTGGTCGGGATTCACCTTCGTGTCTCCAAATATATACATAAGAATCCTCGCTAGCAGAGATCACATATTTTCCATTAGTTGTTAGGGAGGCTGAGATTTGGCTGTTTGTGTTACGAAACCCTGCAAGAAATTCCCAACTATAATAAGAGTCCCAACTTTTCAAAATAAAATCAATTCTCATGAATGGGTAAAAGTAATGATAAATGTCAGCATAATAATTTTGGCACAGATCCACTTTGTCAGCCGGATCACAGATTCAAACAATTCTCATTAGACGAATTCTACTTGTGACAAAAACTTGACCCCCAACTAGTGGAAGATGTTGAGGAAACATGTATCAATCATATTAAGCCTCTGTTTGGTACAAATTCTTTCAAAATACATTCTTTCAAAACACATTTTCAACCACATTCTTCAATAAAATAATATTTTTATCACATTAATAACTTTTACTTATTTTTTAACCACAGATTTCCCATCATATCACTATTTAAAATACATTATTTCCTCAATAATATCCATCAAACACACCCTAAAATGAATTCCACTCATAGTAATCAATTGTGATTTATATTCTAAAATCCGAGGTAAGAAAATGTTGAAAACAAACCTAGGCAATTAATCTCTCTTTTCATCTTCCCGTAAATTGACGGAAGAATGTAGGTAGAAAAAGGAAAATAAATAAATTTCTGAACAAAATTGGGAAAGAGATTCTGTGTCCTGCTTTCTGTAATTACGAGGCATTTTTTCAAATGTCTGCATCTTCCTTTTTGAATAACGACATCTCTCTCCAGTTACACACTGAAGTTTACAATTTACATGATGTCATCCATTTCTGGTACCCAGAACTGTGCTACTAAGAGGTCCACCGAAAATGAAGATGCACCTAAATAAAGAAAAAGAGGGAAAAAAAGAAAAAAAAAATAGCCTACTCTAACTAGGACCTCAATAATCCGAATACTATATTTTATCATTCATATTCATGGTTCAGAAATGGCAGAAGAAAGCAATAGCCTGCCAACAACTACCATGCAGGACAGAAATTTGGAATCTCGTGTAACATAAAAACAAAAGGAAAAGAAAATAAGTTAAGGAAATGATCAAGTTGCACTCCTCTATAAGATACTAACATCTTCAGGTGTTAACAACCATATGTAACCATGATAACCGACATGAACAGCTTTGTCAAAATTACTTGTAGCAAGAAAAAAAATTGAAACAAACCATCAAGAGTCCCCCAAGAAGAAAAATAACCTAGATTAAAATTTCATAAGATTCACATTACATGTGGTCAAAGATTACAGGACATCGCAGGTTAATGTGCAGTTTCATGATCAGACAAGGAAAATACTAGGATACAAGTGCCAATAGAAAATACAAGCAAATTAAAATATTTTTTCGGTCACTAAAGTACTTTTTTTCAAAATTGGTTGCAAAGCTGCATGAAAAACAGAATGTAGCCACGAAAAAGCATGCTCATTCCCCACCCCCACCCCCACAAAAAAGAAAAAGAAAAAAGCTTTAGTTGTTATGGTTCTCACACCTTATTGGCCTGCTTTATTTCTAAACAGATTCCTTATTTTCCTATGTTATGACTGCAACTAGGTACACCACATATTAAATCCTAAATGCCAGAACAAAACACTAGAACTTAGGAGGAAAAACTTTCCTTCAACAAAAATCAACTGCAAACACCAAAACAGAACAGAGCTCAATAATTAGAATAATCATGTCAGCAGACAGCAGTTCAAAACCTTTCCTAAATTAGAACCTTCACGAATTTCCATAATAAGCACATAGACACTAAGAATAGACTGATTTGTCAAACTCTTGGCATGTTTAGTTAATTAATAGACCAAGCTTAACAATTATAACCATCTTTAAGAATTTAACCCTCATTGCCACCTTCAAAAATTTATAGAATCTTATACAGTACACTAGCATACCTTTGAACTTGTGAACAAGATCAATACCCTCTATAACTCGAACTCGTGAATCTCCAGATGTAATAAGCACTTCTGATGTACTTCCTGGTGCAAACTGAGTGATGAAAACAATATAATCATAAGAAGAGGTTGTTTTCACTTGCATTTCCCAATTATAAGAACTCCACTGTAATGCCAAAAGGCTATCGTTCTCCGAAGAAAAGAAAGTGTTGTACCCCACCCAACACCAATAATTTCTTCCCTCTTATATAAGGTGCATGTACTGCAATTAGTCAATGAATTGATTACCTGGAAACCGGTAATTTTCTTTTGATGAGATTTCTTCTTATTCAGCAGATCAATCTGGCTTTTTTGCTGGAATTTATTATCTGGAAATATAATGATGCATGAATAACTAGTTTACAATGAACAGAATCTTATCTTTCTTCATGAAGCTATTATTCATACCTGATGTGTTGTATAAGCAACAACTTCCCTTGTATGACCCAACTAGTGCACCCTTCATCAATTAACAAACACAGACTTTAAGTACAACTGAAACAAGTGCATAGGGAAAACAATTTTGCATAAGTAGTAACTGTAATACAATGTATGCCCAACCTGGCCATCAGGTGTAATCGTTCGACGTCACTGGTAAAGTAGTAAATCATTCCAATCAACAACTTGGTGATCAGGAATGCTCCATATGCGCACCTTAGCATCTAGGGATCCACTGATGAAGTATCTATCATCAACAGGATTAAACTGGATGCAGGTTACTGCCTCAAGAGAATCCAGAATACTTATCAGTGATGAATTAATGTCAAATCTATTTATTGAGTTTTATGATATTAACATGCCAAAAGAAGCCCTGATATAAAACTACAACTAAACAAACGGATTTATGAAACTAATGTGTAAAATAGGAGAAGATCTAAATATTCATATGCATAAATCATCAATATACTAAACCTGTCAGTTGAAAATTAAAATATCATCTCAACTACTAGGCAAGTAACTGAAACTCTCAAGCCACAGACAGTTCCATAAATTCTACCCACTTCACATTCTCTCTTACCATCTTGATTCATAGAGCTGTCTTGATTCAGACCTCACTATGGCAATTGACCTCCATTTTTCTCTCTTCTTTTTGTAGAAAATCATCCTCTAAAATAAATATTCTAGTTCACAGTGTTAATTTAACCAATTGTTAAATCATTTATTACTATCATTTGCCAACCAAGTTTCCAGTCTCTTAAAGCTTTTCTTATGTTTTGTTAATCCCAAAAAGATGTGAAATCAGACATTGATCTTAGACAACCTTGTAGCCAGATTCTCGTATTTCAGCATGTTTCCTACGACTCTTCTGTTAGTTCATTTCGTGTTGTATAAAACAATAATACAAACTTATATACAAGACTTTGAGAGGAAAATTTCACGATCCTTTCACACAATTATAAAGACTACCACAATAATCTTTATGCAATCCAATTGTAAGAAGCTCACCACCTTGCATCCTCCTTTTGATAGGCATCAAAGCTCGGCATAACATAGGCTTAGGATCATTCTAATATTTATTAACTTCTGTTACATATTACAAGTGTCATTTCCATGAACAAGAGGTTCCTCCATGAAATCCCCGTCCTAACCTCACGACCTCAATAGGAACTGTGGGCACTCACCTCTCAGAAGTTTAAGAATTTTTGGCAATAGAGTAATAGGGATACAGGCAATTACCATAGTCACTGTGTGCGAAGATCTTTAAACAAGAATTGCTAGACAAGTCCCATAGCCGCACAGTTTTGTCCATTGAAGATGACAGCAGTTGCTGGAGAAGGAAGAAAACCATTAGCGAGATGTCTGGTGAAGATTCACAAGTTCTTGACTTTAATTAAAAAGCATACAACTAATTTTGCATAGGCAAAGATGAATAATAGCAAGAAATAAAATCAAAATGTTTCTCCTAAAGATCAGGGCAATTTCACTTTTAGAACAAATCAAACAAACACAACCACTGGATGGAGTTCAGTAGTGATGCCAACAAACAAAAAAATAAAAAATACAAAGAAGAGAACATTCTAGCGTCGTTCAATAATTATAACCACGAAGAGGAAGAATCAGTGTAACTTGACCAATAAAAAATGTTTAAAAGGGGGAAATAGGTACTGAGGCGTTTTTCCTTTATGAGGTGAGGCGTAAGCCTCACAACAACCAAATATTTTTAGTAAAATAATACAAAAATAAGAAGATTTTGAAAAATACAAAAATTAAAATTAGAGAGAGATGAAATGCAAAAAGAAAAGAAAAAAATGTAACAAATATCTATCCGAGTTTCAGAACCGCCAGTTGCCTCCCTGTAATCTTGTAGAACAAGCTTCTCGGGGGAGCGATGAGGTGTGGGGTAGGGTAGGTATTTTTATTGTTTAGCCAAAGAATTGATTGACATTTTTTTTTTTTAAATAGCACTGAAACTCTAGCCTTGAGGCACTGAAGGTGCGCCTCATTCATGCCTTTTTAAACCATGCAAGATAAAGCTGGTAACTGCAAATGCATGTCATGGAAAAAGACCAGCCAAAACAGTTTGTATTACTTAATCTAGATGGGCCAAATGTATATCATTTAAATATTGTCTTCAACAACCATTCAGAGAACCAATTTTTTCCTCCAAATCAAACCCCTCAATTTCTCCAGGCAGATAAGATAAAATCACCGTAGAAACGACAAATTATGTAATTAAAACTACGTTTTCTCTATTTTTTGGGGGAACTTTTTCCAACCAGTTTTAGGAAAAGGTTAATGCAATCCAATTTAAAGATGCTGTCAGAAATGTTTCACACTCCGCTAAGACATGATTGACATATATGACTTTCGCCTTGCTTAAATACTCTTTGAGACACTAGGTTTCTTAGACAAGAATTACATCTTCCCATGCCTTTAGGATAATATTTTTTAACCGTCAAATTTCATGTTCTGGCCAATATTTAAATTTCTGGCTGTTCACAACCAATAATCAGAGATGCATCCCAAAATGTTCAAAGAAAATTTTATGAACTTTTAACCACAATGTTCAACACAGTATATTAATTATTATGTCCCTAACTAGCTTAAAGCTTAATAAGAACAGGAATCATAGATAACTGTAAGTACATACAAATCTTTGTTAATTCTATACACAGCAACAAAAACAAATTCTTTCAAAGACATGGGACATGACACATCACTTGCACTAACGATTCTATCAACAAATCCCATGAGGTTAAAAGCTGCTAAATAAACCTACAGAGATGCAAAAGATCAGGGTGGATTGTCTTAAATTTTTTGAGCAAACAACAAAAACCTTAATGAAGATGCTTCAACAAAATCATCTTCTCACTCTACATTTACAATAACCAAATTTACACATAACAAAGAAATAATAAGCCGCATCGAGCTTGCAACTAATTTAAATATCACATTCCATTTTTGTGCCTGTTATAAATATTCTAATTAAACATATTGGAAAGCAAATATCCACATCTTGCATTATCTCTTCAAATATTTCTTCAAAAAGATGCTCATGTGATTGATTAAGTTAAAGCAAAAAAATTAACAAGCCCAAAATGAAATATAGTCCGATATACAACCTTCTTGTTCGGTGATCTAGTGGACAACCCACCTGAGAGAATGCACTGAAAGGCAGTATTCTATACTACACACGTCACTTCATGGACAGATAAAGCTTGGCTAAAAAGTCTAAATTGCACAATCAGGGTCTAGGAATATGACAATCTTAGTTAATTCATGATTCAATTGTTCATTTTTCAACTAGACAACAGAGATTAAGGAAGACTCCATATTATTTCTCAAATCATTATACCATATGAACAACAATTGAAAAATAAGGCAAAGATGCTAGCTAACCTGAGACTTGGACCACGAGAGGTCCAGTACATCATTCAGATGTCCTTGAAATGAACAGATGGGTTTCTCCAAGAGGGCAAACACAGTCTCTGGCACCAAAATCTGTTCAAGGCTCGCTGATTTTCGGCTTATGGATGACTTCCCTCGCCTCTTCTTCTCTGAGTAATTGTCCGAATTTGGTGTCATTGAAGAGGGCTCTGGTGATCCATTGGCCAAAAACTGAAGATTAAAATTTCCATCTTCAATTTTCTCCAACAACAAATCTCCCTTCCTCTCTGATTCAACAACCTGCCACACATGGATCACGCAGTCCTCTCCAGCCGTAGCAAGATACTTGCCATCCAAACTAAACTTAATTGTCCAAATCGAACCCCTGTGAGCCTGTATGTCCTGGCTTTTGTATAATCCTGTAAGCTCTTTAACAGATTTCCCATACTGCCTGACCCGAACTCTTTCAGGCACGTGAAAGGAAACATCCTGGCTATCATCTGTAGCAGAGCTTGACCTCCTCCCACCCTTCTCTGATGATGTATCTCTCTCATCGCTGCTTCGTCTCTCCTTGTGCCCTGTAACAGTACTTGTCATATTTTTTATACTCTTCAACCAACTCCCTCTTTTCTTTAACTTACATCCAGTCTCACAGTTCCCTTCTGCATTTGAATCCAAACCATCATTGATCCCGTCCTCCACATTCTGCCTCCTCATCAACTCCTGCACAATAGGCGAAGTCCCAACACACATCTCAGAAGAGAACTCTTCCATTGTCAACTGTCGCCCCGTCCCGACTTCCTTGATCTTTTTCCACATCCCATCTTCCCTCACCTCCTTCACCACAAACTCCTTCCCATTATCCAGATTTTTTATCATATACACCCCATTAACAGTATTCAACTTATTACACTCCAAACCCTCGTCAGACTCCCCATTCCTTGGAATGGTCAATGAACTACTAAAGCTCCCATTGCACGTTGAATCTTCTCTAATCTCTCTTTTGGGAGGCATATTCGGAGTTTTGGCACTGATCATTGGCGATCCATTGCTAGATTTCTCAACATCAGAATGGCATTGACTGTTGTTCTGATTATCAGTCTTCACAGGTAAACCAGTTCCAATAATACCCTCCTTCCCTGGTGAAGAGGAATTGGAATTAATTATGTGAAACTCCAAACTCTTGCAAGAATTACCGCCCCCGTCCGATTTAGATCTCACAATCCCGGATAATATTCCATTAGTATTACTACTACTATCATAATCACTATTAATATTATTAAGGGTCAACGAATTATTATGAATATTGGAAGAGCTCTCACTGGTGTTCAAGTGATCCGAAGAGGCGGATCTTTTAAATAAGTCAGGAGAACAACCGGAAGATGACAAGGAGGGGCGGTGGCGGAGGAGGGAGGGATCTTTCGTGAGGCCCATTTGGCGGAGGAGGCGGATGCGGCGTTCCTCAACTGAAGACGGCTGGGCGATCCATACATCGTATTTGTTAGACAAGCCCATGGGGAACCTGGGCACTGGCTCGGGGCAGTAATTGCAGTTCGGATCCTCGTCTTCTGAGTTGGAACGGGAGCAGGAACAGGAAGTGTTCGAGGAAGAGAGGAGGCGGTCGAGGGAGTCGTGGAAGCCCTCTTCGTCGTCATCTTCTTCCCCGGCTCTGCTCATCCCAGCTCACATTGTCCGGTCCAACTCCACTAAGGTCCGTCACTGTCAGTGCTACGTATAGCATATATAAATGTAGAAAGAGAGTACGTTTTCCGTTAAAGCGAGTATGAAGTTCAGGAGCGCGTTAATTTGGAAAATGGGGAGATCGAACAACACTGGAACAGGGGTTTCAACTTCGAGAACTTGGATACGATGATGGGAGAAGAGAGGTGAAACGGTGTCGTGGAGTGTGTTGGGAAACTTTTTGTTGTCTGATGTTGGATTTAATTAATGGAAAAACAGACATGTGGTGGAAAAAGAGAGGGGGAAGATGCAAAAATAATTGACTTCTGGAGTTTTTAATTCAATTCTTCATCATTTTGTTCCATTGTTGTAGGTGGTGTTTTAGAACTCCCAAATATATTTTGTTGGAAACAATAATCCCGTGGATAAAAATTACTATATTTTTAATAAAATAAATGTTTGAAAAGTTGTAAATTCTATAAAAATTTTGTTTAAAATTAATTCTTGATCTCAAAGACAACTCTTTTTCTTTGTCTTCCATTTCTTCTTGAAGGTGAATTGCTTGGATTCAAAAATCAAAATCTTTATTGTTGGAGGTGAGTTACTTGGCTTCAAAATCAAAATCTTTATTTGAAAATTTGAGCAATGTACATATGCTATTTTCCTTAATTATTTATTCAAAAAACCTTTTATTCTTTTTAAAGATTGTTGTTTTAATGTTATTATAAATCTTGTGTTCTTTTGTGAAAAATGTCTTTTAAGCCCTACTCTAATCTGTGAATGGTTTTGCTTCATGTCTTGGATTGCTATAATTGAATCTTCATTGACTTGGCCATGTTGATATTTCACCTACGTTGTGAAAACAATACAAACTAATTTGATAAACCAATCAAATGAGGAGAAGAATTAAGAGAAGAAGAAAACATATAATTGAGCCACCAAAAGATTAGGTTTTCAATGAAATATACAAGTTTATACATTATAAGAAAAGTAAACAAAAAAGGAAACTTATAAAAGAAGAAAACTAAATATGATACAATAATATTATATAAGACTAACATCCCCTCCTCAAACTCACGATGCTACAGCAAAAATAGCGTGAGTTTGTCAAGTAAGAAGCGAAAACGATGAACTGGATGAGACTTTGTAAAGAAGTTAGCAACCTTTAATGATGAAAAAACAAAAAGTAGAGAAATAGTGCTAGTCTACATATGATGACGAATTAGATGACAGTCAATCTCAATATACTTTGTACACTCATGGAACACGGAGTTGTGAGAAATCTGAATAGCACTTTTATTATCACAATACACAGGGGTTGGAGATGATGAAGAAACACCCATGTCTGCAAGTAACCAATGCAACCACACAATTTCAGTGGTAGTGTATGCCATATCATGATACTCTGCCTCAGTAGAAAAACGAGAAACATCAATCTATTTCTTACTCTTACAAGAGATAAGGGAATCACCCAAAAATATACAAAAATCAATAGTGGACTTGTGATCGATTGGGTTACTGGCCCAATCAGCATCAGAGTAGGCACAAAGCACTAAATGGGAGGTCGATGGAAACAAAAGACTTCGAAAGCAAGTACCACGAAGATAGCGCAAAATACGAACAACAGCTGCCCAATGAACTGTAGTAGGAGCTGAAACAAACTGACTAACAATGTGAACNATTGGGTTACTGGCCCAATCAGCATCAGAGTAGGCACAAAGCACTAAAGAGGTTTTTTTCTTGGCAGGAACGACTTATGATATAATACGTCTTGTTTATCTTGACGAGTTGATGGAAATAAAAGACTCTAAAAGAAAGTACCACGAAGATACAAAGTGGGATCAGTCAACGATACACCGTCAGAGGGTGAATATCGAGCTTTAGACTCAAGAGGAGTATCAGTAGTTTTAGTATCATCAAGACGAGCACGCTCAATAACATTCATAGCATACTTAGACTGAGAGAGAAGATGACCTCTAAGAGAAGACACAACTTCGATCCCCAAAAAATAAAATAATGCACCTAAGTTATTCATTTCAAACGACGAGCCAATTCTGATTTCAAATTTGCAATCCCATCAACATCATCACTAGTAATAATTATATTGTCAACATATAGCAAAATTAGAATGCGACCAGCCGAAGTATATCTAAAGAATAGGGCAGAGTCATGATAACTAGATGTAAAATTAAAAGAGGTAACAACAGTGAAAAATTTCTCAAACCAGACACAAAGTGCTTGTCATAAAGTGCCTCCTTGAGCTTGCAAACATATCCAGGAGAGTGAGAAAGACCATGAGGAGGAACCATATAAACCTCATCTTGAAGATTTCCATTCAAAAAGACATTTTTGACATCCAACTGAGAGAGACACCACCGACGAACATATGCAACTACAATAAGTCTACAAACAGTGGTCATCTTGGCAACAGAAGCAAAAGTCTCCTCATAATCCAGACCATATTGGTGATTAAAACCCTTAGCAACCAATCTAGTCTTGTAGCGCTCAACTGAACCATCAAATTTGGTTGTAATCTTATAAACCCAACGAGAACCAATAGCATGTTTACCTGAAGGCAATGCAACTAAGTCCCAAGTATCTGTCTTATATAGAGCAGAGAGTTCATCAACCATAATCAGTTGCCAAAGAGGATCCAGAATAGCTTATTTATACAAAAATGGTTCAGATAGCTTGTGAATGGTGGTTAGAAAACAACAAAAAGATTTGGAATAACAAGAATAAGAAAAATTAGGTGATTGAGTGGACTCACGAATACGTTGAGGATAACGAAAAAGGAAGGGAGTAGGAGTTGGATCAACGATCTCAAACGGTGCTTAGGAGACCACGGAAGGAGAAGGGATATCATGAGCCTGCGCATGTGTACCTGTAGGACAAAAAGAATCAACAGTACATAAGGTATGGGAAAGTGTTCTGTTAATATCATCAGAGAATGAATCAATATGAATGAGATCAGTTTTAGTCACGTCATGAGTGTTGTCAGAGATAGAAAAGAATGTAATGTGCTCAAAAAACACGACATGACGATAAACATATAATTTTTTATTAATGGGATAAAAACAGCGATAACTTTTTTACCTCTGCCCATAACCCAAGAAAACACAGATAGCAGAGCAAGATGTCTACTTATTACGTTCGATTTCAAGACGAAGAACAAAATAAGTACAGCCAAAGACTCTTAATGAGGAGTAATCAGGAGGATGCCCATACAATATTTCAAATTGTGGTAAACCTGAAGTGTGAGAAGATGGAATCTTATTAATTAAAGAAACAATAGTGAGAACTACTTCTCCTCAAAATTATTGGGAACGTTGGCAGATAAGAGAAGGGAACGAGTAGTTTCTACAATATGCCTATGTTTTCGTTCAGCAACACCATTTTGTTATGGGGTATTAGTACACGAGATTTGACCCAAATCACATCTAAAGCACTTAATTATAGCAGAATATTGAGTTTTAATAAGTACTTTAAAAGAACGATAAATAAAAAGAAAGTCAAATCGTCGTTTCATAAGATAAACCCAACAATAACGAATACAATCATCAATAAAAGATGCATAATATCTTGACCCTCATTTTGTAACAATAGGAGCAGGTCCCCATACATCAGAGTGAATAAGATCAAATGGTGCAATAGAATGAGAAACACTTCGAGGAAAAGGTAAAGCAAAAAAAATTTAGCTTTGCAGATCTCCCATTTGACCCTTAAAAATTAAAAATTTCAAATGACTAGCGAAAACATGTCCAATGGGAGAATGCCAAAAATAAAAACTAGAAGACGATGAATTCAAACAGAAAGATGACAATTTAACACCAGAGACTGCAACATGTGGTGGTCTCAGATTGTCCAGAACATATAACCCTCCTTGTCTATGACCTATCCCAATCAACTTCTGAGATCGAGGATTCAGTACATGACAAGCAGTAGAAGAAAACTGAACTAAGTATCTAGAATCACACAATTAGCCAATAGAAATAAGATTCAAAGTAAAAGCTAGTATACAATAGACGTCTGAAAGCGATAAATTATGTGTATTAATTAGAACCAACACCAGCTAAAGGCAATGGTGTGCCATCAGTAGTCATAACAGACATAGACGAGTTAGAAGGACACAAGTCATTAAAGAATTTTGAGTTAGACGACATGTGTTTGGAAGCACCCGAGTCAAAGATCCACGAGATAGAAATACATGAATGACTCTGAGATGACAAACCTATATGAGTAGAGGCTCACATAACATGTGGCTGTGTGGCTAAGAACTTCTGAAACTGCTGTGCTAAATTAGTCAACATAGGACTGGAGGAAGGTGGTGCTCCAAGTATAAACGAGTCACTATGTGGCATGATGGCAGCTATGTTAGCATTGAGACAATAGGATCACTGTTGTAGTTGTGGCTAGTGCTTCTTCAATAATTTAGGACATTGAGGCTTCCAATGTCCCTTTTGTTCGCAAAAGTTACATTCATCACTAGCAACCATCACATAACATTTGTTCCGATTTTGTGTGCACGGTCGAGAGGGTACAATCAACACTGAGGTGCTAGATGGAGGAAGAAATACTTCTACTACAAGAGATTTCAAACATGTTTCCTTAGCTACATGTTCACTAACCACCAAATCAACTAAGGGAAGTGGAGTGTGATGCAAGATAGAGTCTCTAAGTCCCTCAAAATCACTGTGAAGTGCCATAAAAAACTGAACTAATCGATGCTCCCTCTCTAAAAGTAATATATTCCTCACATGCTTTCAGTCCTGTTGATTCCGTCAGAGCCAACTCATCCAAAATTGAATTCATAGCAGCGTAAAACTCGAGAATACTCATATTCTTATGTTATAAAGCCCGTATATCAATCTCCAATTGATATCGCTTTGCAAAGTTTGATTTAGTGTATAACTTCTGAAAGGATCCCAAACTTCCTTTGCTGTTTCAAACTTCACCAACTATGTACAAATGGATTGTTTTACAGAATTATGAATCCAAGTAAGAATTTTCGAATTGTTTGACTCTCAATAATCTAACTCTGTCACATAATTCTCAGCAGTGTTCTTAGGTTCCACAAACATAACCCCACAATTTTTTTTCCTTTAGAAAATTCCTCATCACTATACTCCAATATGAGTAATTTTTACCATTTAATCTAATACTAACGAATTGAAGCGAATCATCCCTTTCATTTGCCATCATGAAATCAACAAATAAGGGGTCGTTCTCTTTGTCGTTTTCAAGCCGTTTTCGATTTTTCAAAACGGTGAAAACATGTTCTCTTTCTCATTTTCGAAAATGGATTTTCGAAAACAAAAAAAAATTGTGACGTTTTGTGTTTTCTTCACAAAATGTTCCACCAGTGGAAAACACGGGAAACAGCCAAAACGTCTCCCCCTGTCTTCTGCCAAGCCACACTCCACCGCCACTTTCTAATCCTTTAAACTCTGGCCAACCTCCTCCAAAACGGCCGGATTAATATACCATTGTGAAACCCTCAATCCCCTCTTCAATTACCACACAAACAACAATCCAATCATATACCAAAATCGATCAAAAAATCCTCAAAAACTGATTCAGCACAAAATGCTTCTGCCAGAATCTCAACATCCGGCAACACCCAAGGTTGCGCACCACCACCGGTCGATTGCCCACCCCCAGACGACTTCAGCCATGGCTTCAAAACTCACCGACGGCTTCCATAAGATTAGCCTATTCTAGAGATAATCGAAGGCGACCCATGGTAGTATTGGATGCGCCTTGTTGATAGGAGTGGATTGGTGGTGGTCCGCGATCGTAAAGGTGGCCGGCGGCGGTGTTTATAGGCCGAAACAGTGAGTGGTAGCGGGGTTGTATCCATAAAATCAGGTGATCCTTGAGATATCGAAGGCGGATGCTGTAAGATCAGCCGATTCTATAAGTAATCGAAGGTGACCCATTGTAGTATTGCATGCGCCTTGTTGAGAGGAGTGGATTGGTGGTGGTCCGCGATCGAAAAGTTGGCTGGCGACGGTGTTTATAGGCCGAAACAGTGAGTGGTAGCGCGGTTGTTTTGGCTGATTTCGATTGATTTTCGGCCAAATAATCTGTGAACGTTGTAGAGAGAGGTCAGGGGGTTCGAATGATGTTGGGATCTGGTGGTCTAGGTGGTGGTCGGTTTGTGGGGTAGAAGAGGTGGCTCTGGAGGGGGCGTTTTCCTGCTTGCTGGAGAATGGGAAAAATTGAAAACAATGTAAACGCGTTTTGGAGCAAGTGTTTCGAGAAATAATTTTACAAAATGACAAAAAGAACGTGTTTTTAATAATTTCAAAATGGACACTCAAAACACAAAATACAAAATGAATTCAAAACTCAAAACTCCGGTTTAAATATAAATATTTTATTTTATTTAAATATTGTTATGCTCGCAAAAAGTAATAATTGTAGTTAAGGGGCCTAAAAAAAATTAGTCATCTAGGGCATCGAAGTTTTCAGGGTCGGCCCTAGTTCTTGGACTTTAGTCCAGGGCAGCCCAAGCCCCTTTTTATCATGTCTTCCATGTATTAGTTTAGCGCAGAGAAATTGTCATCGCTGGCTCCGTCCTTGCACACTCATTTAAAACTACACATTTTCTAAAAATAAAAATCATTTTTCATATTTATTCCATAACTCTATCATACTTTTCACTTACACAAAAAAAAAAAAACTCTGCAAAGAATTACTCAAAAAATATTTATCAAACAAGCGCAATACTGTTAAAATTACTACAACGATAGTTGAATTATGTATTGGTTTCATAATTAGGAAAATATAAACGATAAATTCCTATTTTTTCGATAGTAGAAAATGAAATTTATGAATTTAGCAAGTATAATAGAATCAACCACTTCTTGCTAAAACAATGAAAAGTGAAAATCAGAAGATATCTGCTATCCTGATTTGTAGTTTGAATGCGATAGTCGATCGTACGTTTGTTTGTATAGATGCATAACCATTAGAATGTGTTAGGTTAAACATCAAATAATTGTCCATACTTTTTCCAACATTATTCTTTTACAAATCCCTTATATTGCGAAACAATATATTAATGATTGATTATTAATATCTACACGTACTTCTAATAGAATTCGTCGTGATTCAATTGTCTATACAATTATTGATATTAGGGTCCGTTTGATTGTGAATGTGAAAAATGGATGGAAATAAAATGAATTCTAGAGAATTGAATTGTCTAGAAAATATTTCACTGTGAATTGTAATTAATTGTGTTTGATTGGTATAATTTTCCACCTGAAAAATGTTGAAAGTTTGGTGTCCGTTTGACTTTTTTTTCATGGAAATTATCCATTAGTGATAATTTCTTTTACCATTGGGTCTAGAATTTGTTTCACTTGTAAAAAAAAAAAAAAAATTTTAAAAAATTATCATATCGAATACCATTTGTTTGATTTTGTTTTACATGAAAATTGTCAATAAAAGTGATATTTTTTTTACCATTGTGTTTAGAATTATTTCCCATCGTCAAAAAAAACAAAACAAAAAAAAAGCAAACATGGAAAACAAAAAAACACCAAAACCAAAGGAAAACATTTTCCTCCACAACACAGAAAAGTGGCGAGTGAGGGGTGGGTGGGGTGGGGAATTTGTTTTCCAGTCAAAAGAAAAAAAAAAAAAAGCTGGAAAATCGAAAATCACAAAAACAAAAGGAAAACAAATTCATCCATTCGAAGAAAAAGAGGCGTGTGAAATGGCGGCTAGGAAAATTTTTCCCAAGTAAAAAGTAGGAAAATATTTTCCGTGAAAAATTATTGGTATCAAACGGGGCCTTATTTCAAGATACACGGAAAATCTCATTTTTATTTGGATTATATATTTCAATTTTTTATTCAAATTCAGGAATCTGACACTTCTTCAAAACTTTTAAGAAACTTTCTCATTAGAATTTATATTTTTCTTTTAGAATTTCATCAAATAGAATTTGAAATTCAGAATCAACAATCAATTAAATAAAATTTATTTATTTCAAGTTTTGATTAGCAACATACTATAGTAAGTACTTCATTTATATTTTAAACCTTTTCTTTTATCTTAAAATACATAAACAATTTATTTATTATGAAATATTTTAATGACATTGGTTGTAACTAATGTAAGTTACTATTTTAGTTAGCTTAGACTGATTTTTTGGCGTTTTCATTATTTAATGAACATTAAATAATATTTCTAAGTTAAATATAGAATTTATAAGAATAAATTATTACATTTTCACATATCGTGACGCATCTCCTTTCTCATTTCCGTGCAACCTTATAATTTTCAACTAATCAGAAAGTGATCCAATCGGTTTGTTTCAAAAGTTAATTTATACGAAAAAAGTCGTCGTCAATTAGAATTTCAAGTAAATATAATAAAGAACTGAGTCGAGTATCAGAAAAATAAAAAAAATGTTGTACTTGGTTTGTGAGATAGTCGCCTTTCGGCCTACAAACATGTACTTGAAAAGCATATAAAAGCAACACTAATTAGTTAAAACTTTGCTGAAATCGTATTGTGACATGGTATCCAGCCCATAGCTGTTTTAATAGAAAATGACATAACAAAGCTTAGCATCAGTTTCTTAAAGTCCCCAGCTGCTTTCGGGACCGTCTTACAAACGTTGTTTGTCTCAATAGCATTCCTATTTTTCTCTACTTTGGGTGATGGATGTGTGCATATGATCTTTTTGTTATGCTTTTGTGGTCCCTTAACCAAGGAGCATAAGTGTGGAATACCCCAGTAGGTCGTGCCTACTTTAAAACGATTCACTAAACAATTGACACGCAAAATTATTCTACTTTTCTTCGACCCGACCATGAAACCACCTTTAGAAAAAAATGTTTAAAGGAGTCGTAAAAATGGTTTCCAAGGCTCACGTAATTTGCGCTCACTCTACTAAAGTGGATAATGTATTTGTCTCCCGTAATTATCGGACTAAACTCTCGTAATTCGCATTTGCTTTTTTTAAATTGTACTATATCTAGCTGTTTGGGCCTGATTTTAATCTGAGTTTAATTTAAGTCAAAATCAAACAATCAATATCAACCACATCTTTCAGGGGTCCCACATTTCAAAAATTTATATCACAATCCACTTAAAATCTGATTTTAATCTACACCAAACACCCTAAATGTAAAGCATGTTAGTGGTCACTATATTATTATTTAGAGTAATGCTACTTGTACATTATTGGATACATATTGATATAAAAATAGATAATGTGGAATTGACTTCCATTTCTTTCATTTTTTTTTCCCCTCTTTCTATCTCTTTCATATCATCAACATATACATAATAATAATGTATAAATAACATTACTCGATTAGTTAAATTTTTACCTTAAACTACTACTAGAACTTCGCATATGTGGGGACATTGTTTAATTATAAATCTATACCGTAGAGTACTTATTGTTTGAAAAATACTTCTCCGTCTATTTTTAAAAATCAAACTACTGTACAGGAGGGTTTCTCCCTTTTGAAATATAAAGGAAAATAGAATTAGACTTAAGAGGGGATATATGACCTAACAATCCAACTAATGGAACAAGGGGGCAAAAAGTTCAGCCTCTGTTTGAGCCTTTTTTTTTTTTTTTTTTTTTNTTTTTTTTTTTTTTTTTCGGAAAATAGATTTCGTAACAGTAATTTTGGGGGGAATATGTGATTAAATAATGGAGAAAAGTTTTGAGTTTAGGTATAAAATTATTTTACTGGAAGTATCTAATTTTCGCTCGTCGTTCCTATCTTGTTAGTGTACTTATGATACAGTACTCGTGCAACAATGCTAACGTTAGTTTTGCATGATTGAAAATGAATTTGAGCACTTTACTCAAAAATCTATTACTCTAACAAACTGGAACTCGGTTTACAAGAGTGGAGTAACAGAAATAAATGTATCTCGAGATTGACATACTTCTTCTATCAGGTGACGTGTGAAATAGTAGTTGACTCGTTATCCCTCTCATAATCAATATTCTCGTTGGAGCTCGTCGTCCATCTTGGTAAATCTAGTCCATTAATATCACTGCACAATGTAGACCAACGAACTTTCACAATCTATTTCTATGGCCACGAACTTAAATTAATTTATGACAAAATTAACTATAGATGTACGAAGTAGTCCAAAAGCAAATTTACTT
>CAIGRT010217040.1:0-10458 GCA_903798405.1 Fraxinus platypoda
CGTGAACAGTACGAGCCGAGCGAGCAGCTCGGCTCATTTGACACCACTGGATTGAAGAGAGAAAAGTGAGATGAAAAGAGGCTGAAAATGACATAAAATCTCTAAAAACGTGTCCCGAAAATTGCCCAAAAAGCTCTTAAAATTTGGAGAAAAAAAAGGGCCCCAGTCAGGAAGCAGTGCGCGTGCATGAGCATTGCACTTTGCTCTCGGGTTAGTTTTTAAGCTCCCCGCGAGCTCATGTTTTTTCTCATTTCATTTCGTCCAACTTAGTTCTCCATTATTTGGATGATTCGTCCCTCAACTTTGATCTTGTATAATTTGGTCTTCAAATTTTGAATTTCATTTCAATCATGTCCTTAATAATTTGAATCCAAAGTCCTCCAACTTTCTAACTTGTGCACTTTGGTCCCCAACTCCATGTTTTTGTACGCTTTTAGTCCGTTTTCTCCTTTTTTGTCTTCTTTCTGTCCATTCGAGGTTTATGACCTACAAAAGCCAAAATTACCCAATTGTAAATTGATATCCGCACTTTTTATCAATAATAAGCATATTTATGTATTAAATAAGTGTGAAAAACACACTTATTAGTAAGTGACACTTTTAATCTAGATTATTTATTAGGGAAACTTAGGGAATGCTTGGGAGTTTCAGGATATTTGTTATGGGATTTTTTAAAGTATTGATGATGTTTATAACGAGATTTTGATTGATATTTAGTAGCGATATTATAAAAAGTCCAACTCATTTTTGTAAATTTATTATAATATTGTTCTGAATGTTCTTCAAAAAGAATAAAATTCATATACGCTCCTTAGTAATAATTTTCAATTTATAATTTCATGTATGAAATTTTTTGCTCGTAAAAGTGATATTTTATTTGTAAGTATTGTTTTACATATAGGGTAATTTTAACAAAAAGTGAAATATTTACTTATAAGTGAAAATTAGTTATAACTATTTTTTTAATTATAAGTAAATTTTATAGTTCTAGGTTATTTTTGTACTTTCACATAATTTTTCACATGTAAGTGAAGTTTATACAGAGTATCCATAGGAATGACGTGATCTTTAACATTTTATACATAATTTCATTGTTATAAGTGAATTTTATATAGAGTACCCATAGAAATTTTACACATAATTTTATGCAAGCAAACGGAGTATCCAGGAAGATATGCAATACTTTAGCATTCGTAGTTGGTCCACAAATATCAAAGTAAACACAATTCGACACGTGGTTTACGTCCCATCCCAATTGTTTGCAACTCAAAAGAGAAAATTTTGCCAATATACAAATAAACAAAGAATTTTAATATTTGAACATTGCCCCTGTTTGGTACCCATTCTCATTCTCATTCTCATTTTTTTCTTTTTCTTCATTTCAATCACACATTTTCTCAATAAAATAATATTACACACAAATCTAAAATTTTCATAACTTTTCCACCACACATTCTCCCATCAATCACTATTCCAAAAATTCTATTCTCCAAAAAATGGGTGTCAAACGCAGAAATGTACAAATAAATAAAGAGTTTTGTTATTTGTACACTACACTGGTGTACACTCCTCATGACAGGGGGTCCATGGTCTAATAAAAAAAATCAAGGAAAATGCTATTTGTACAATCGAGGTTGACAACCTCTCACATGGAGGGGGTCTATTGAACATTTTAAAACAGAGGTATGTGAGTGATTTGACCCCCATTTTTGGGGGTTGAAAATTTTTAGAATAGTTATTGATGAAAGAATGTGTAATTGAAAAGTTTTAGATTTATGTATAATATTATTTTATTTGATGAATGTGTGGTTGAAATGAAAAGAGAAAAAATTAATGTATTGAAATTTAATTTAATGGAGCTCAAACGTGGACTAAAACTCATAAACAAAAGCAATGACTTTAGGGAGTGTCCTTTCTGGAGCCCACCAAACAAAATACGTCTCTCTCAGTCATTGGTAAGCAGTCAAATTTCTTCCTCAATCTTCCCTTATACTCAGTCGATGTTTGGTAAGTTGTCAATTGCCGCCCCCACCTGCCAGTCAAAGATTTTGAGAGCAAGTAATCTCTATTCATTTAAACAATTATTTTGTAATGATCAAATACATAAATAATTATTTCAAGGAAAATTTACAAAAATAGTCAATTTCATCCTTGTCAATTGAAAATTGTTTAATTTTAATAACTCTTATAAAAAATGCTAAATTTGGTGCCAAATTGTCTATTATCCCCTTAATGAAAAATGAAACAATTTTTTCTTTCAATTTGTCACGAATTTAGAGAAGAACAAGTAACTTCCATGAGAAGTTACATTAATGATATCTAATACATAATGGATTCATTTGCTTTTATTATCTATAAGGTATTGACCAAGAATTTTGGGAAAAAATGAAGAAGATGAAGTAGACTAGTCATTAACACTAAAAAATAATTATATGCTTTCAATTCATAAGAAAATCATATAATTTCATTTTGAAAAATTTAATCTCATCCAAATTTGCAGTTGATCAGGCTTTCCACAATTCTCACTAGAACGTAATTTTTCTTTGAAATCTTGTTTTTGTTGATAAGTTGTGTTTAATAATTGTTATTCTTGACATTTCATAACGTTCTCAACATTTTAAAAGCTGTTATCGACAATTGGATCATGTTTATCTTAATACTTGACGCTTCATTTGTTTAGAACGAGATTTCGTTCTAATCTCGTTATGAACATAAGTTCTCTACATTTCATAATGTTCTTGATATTTTAAGTGTACTTCTCGATATTTCATAAATGTTTTATTTACCCACTTATAGGGAGAAGTGAGCATTTGATGTATGATTGACATGGTACTTTTTAAAATAAGTAGTATAGGTTATGTGTCAAAATATTATTGATCAATACAATTTTTAATTATATAAATAATTTTATTTTCATTGTGGAATTTAAAATTGCTAATAAGGGTATTTTGGTCTATATTATAGTAAAATAGACATTGAAGAAATTTTGGATACTTTAGCAAATGACTATGTAAAAGTGGACATTTTTTGCAATTTTCTCTTGTTTCATAGTCCAACTTGATCCAAGCATCATATATCCTGGACAGTTCTAAGAACATAGTCCTGACAGCTATCAAATCTAAGGACCATATCGACTTGTGAACCCACAAACATTGTAGGTCGGATCGGCTCAATCCACTGTGCTTTATTGTTTTCATTTTCTCTAAAATTAATACAATTTTAATTGACCCATAGCTTAAAATATATAATTGCAAATTATTTCTTTAGATTATTCATAAAAATTAGGAAAAAATTATAAAATGAATATACTAGTAATGGTATATGCATTCAAGGGCAGACCCCCACACTAAATTTGAAATCCAAGATTTTGCAATATATTTTTCAAGATTTTACACAAGATTTTCAAATTAATTCTTATAATTTTTAATTTTGTCCCTACAATTAAAATTTTGTGAAATTTGCCCCCCCACAACTCTACTCTTGTGGCTCCGCCCATGTATGCATTATTATTATTATTATTATTATTATAAATAATTTTAGCTAGGTTGCCACCAACTTAACCAAATAATAATAATAATTTGTGTGAATTAAACTTCTAAAATTAATTTTTATTGAACGTAAAGACAATATAGAAGTAAAAAATGGGGAGTGTTTATAGACATAAAGCTGGTCTTTCTCAAAAACAAATCAGGTTAGAACTTAGATTGATGAAAAAAAAAAAACTGATTAATAAACCTGGCCAACGGGCCAATCGTCATTAGGTGATGAAGTCCACACAATCCGTTCATTATGATTTATGACGGATCACGCTCCTTTTAAGGGCTAACCGCATTAATTACTTATATTTACTTATTAAAACTGATTTTTACTTCAATCTAAATTTAATGACTTTTACTTGAACCTGATTATATTTTTCAACTTCGAAAAAGATTAACTTAACACTCACCAAAATAAAATTCCACTGGTGAAAAAATAGGCGTGAGCGGTGACATATTTTTACATATCTTACATATTGGTTTTCTTAATATATATTGTTATGACTTGGTACTAGCGTTTGCCACGTGGCTGGCCCAGTGAAGTTGTGAACTCATGTTTGCCGAACCACCAGCTATAGAGACGAGGCCCATTTGGTAATATCTGAGGCCCATTGTTAATCCGAGGTGGATGTGCCGAGGCCCAGATTCGAGGCCCAATAGGTCCTAGGCTCCACTCCAATTAGTGACGGCCCACGTGCGGAGATCTTAAATTTATCAAAGAAATCTTATTTGAGTTATTGATGTGACGTCTCTAAAATGTGTATTTGTGTCTTGTCTTGTAAATAGGGTGTAAGAACATTAAATGCTTTGTAAAGCTAGGAAGTCAACTTGATGGCTAGGATGTGATGCTTTGGCTGGGAGATGAAGTCACGTGTAATTTCATCCAAGGGTCACCATTTCTTTTGTACTACAATAAATATTCCCACCATGTAACAATTGAAGACTAATGCAATTTTAGATACTTGGAGCAACTCATTTGGTTCTCTTACATTGATTTACAATCTTTGATCTGAGTTTTTAGCGATTGGTAATTATTGTACAATGGTGTTTTGGATATCTTGTCGGAACCTGAACGGAAACGTCTCGTGTCGTTGAGCTTCTCCCACGTCCACTTATGGAGTGATCCGACCGTTGATCCGTCATTGCGTATTGGATATAGCTTACGCATGGGTCCGGCTTCTGTTGGCAGCATATTTTGATGTCAACAGATTGGCACCGTCTGTGGGAATCAACACTATAACCACGAGCAATCCTGTGGAAAAAGCTCTCTGAGGAAATAGTTTGGGACATCTCCCTTGAAAAAGGATTTGTTCCTGAAAAGGAACAAGAGGAAGCCCCCAGAGTTGGAAAATATTTGAGTTTTAGGCTGGAGAAGAGATGAGCTCAGAAGGTGACATCCCTCCCAGGCGTGTCAGGGAAAGCAATGATGAAGTCCTAGCCACGGCCACCCCTGTGGGTCGACATCAACCTCACCACCATTACAGGCGAGGTGGGATGAGGATGGCATCTCAACTCACCAGGGAAATGCCCAGGTACTGGGCCACTACGTGATGCCCAAAATACCAAAATACGATGGGAGAGGTAACCGGCAAAGCACTTGAATAGCTATAAAACACACGAGCCTCAGAGGTGCCACCCTGCTGTGAAATGCAGAGATTTCCACTTAACTCTAAGTGGAATAGCCAAAATTTGGTATAGTAGGCTACCACTCGGGAGCACTCGGAGCTGGCCAGAATTCAAGAACACATTCCTGAAGAGATTCACGGTTAGCAAGAAAGGATATGCCCACATTCAACTCCTCCAAAACATGAGACAACAGTCTGGTGAAACTCTGAAAAGTTTTCTGTCCCGTTTTATCGACGAAATGACATATTGTATTCAGGTTACTGATTGAGAGGCCCTATCAGCATTACGAGGATGTCTAAACATGAACACCTTATTTTGAAGAGATATCCAGAATCAGGACCCAACTACCTATGATGCGTTGATACAAATGATGAGGCGAGAAATTATCAATGAAGAGTTGATTGACCACAGAAATCAGGCTAGTCAAGGCCTCCAGCCTCAGCAGAGGCACCGTCGGAGAGGACCTACCTCCCATTTGATGGATCATCAATGGAACCAGACTGGCAACGAAATCACTCCCAACTCGGGTCAGACACTTGCCAGGCCATCTTGAACGCGGTACCCACATTGGCCTACAAAAACATCGTACCCGAAGCCAATACTCAACGAATTGAATCAGCACAATAGGCCCCCCGAAGGGGACGAGGTCGGGGGCGAGGTTCGAGACCTAGAGATAAGCCAAATCTCCCAATACTGCCCGTATCATAATTCATATAGCCATGACACGGTAAATTGCAGAGACATTGCCCACCACCTTAGGCGGGCAAGTCCCCGAAACGATCAACGAAATGATTCACGACAGAGAAACAGGCCTCCGCCTTGGCGTGATCGAGGGCATAGGCACGATGAGGCCACTCCCTACCACTGAGACGTCACTCCCCGACGGCAGAGGGAACACGAAGAGGAAAGATCAAGAAGCGGACAACAAAGAGGCCGTCAAACTCTAGCAGATAACGCTCCCATCCATGGAATCGTCACAATCTACTTTAAGCACTTCTGATGGATCATCAATGGAACCAAACTAGCAAAAAAATCGTCCCCAACTCGGGTCAAGAACTTGCCATGGCCACCTTGAACGTGGTGCCCACATTGGCCTACGAAAATGTCGCACCCGAAGCCTGAAAAATTGTTTGAAAAGCATGCAAAGGCATGTCCTCGCCTAAGGAGACCTCCTTCTAGAGGAAGTAGGCCCCCAACTAACTGGCTCCACCCATTTGACAAAATCTGGGTGGGGGACAACATGAAGTTCCTCAGCACCGCCCTAAAGAAGGGGTGTAGAGGCAAACGCACTTCTGCCTTAAGCAGGAATTCATTGATGGCCACACATCCCGACCTCAGAAAGCAGGCTCGTTCGTGGGCCTCGAGAACTAACAACTCTACATAATGAGGTATACAGTATGTTTCCCTAAGCTCTGCTAATTTCGAAGAAGTTATGGAAGATCGAATTTTGGCAGCCCCTCAATCAGCCTCTTAATCTATAGGCTCTTCAGTCATACTATACCAGTCTTCCGACCCCCTAGACACAGAATTTTTCCCAAGCCTAGCCACGGTGACTGCCTTAGACGCCTCGGAGGCCATTACAATTTAAGAAAATGGTGAAAAATTACGAAAAGTTGAACAAAGTTTATGAAATCCCTTCAACAGGGGAATACCTAGAGAAGGAGATCTAGAAACTCGTCGGAGAACACAGGAATGCCAGAAAACTTCTGAAAGGTGGAGAGCAAGAGAGAATTTGAAGAAATTTTTGCAAAGATAAAACTTTCAAAATGGCATGATTTTATTTTTCATAACAAGGAAAAGTTGAATCTTAGCCATGGATTGAGGCCCAATTAATCTGAGGCGTCCAATCCAATGATGAATCCGAACCGTAGAATTCAAACGGTTTATGCCACCAACACCTCAGATTACGTCGTGATTATTACGTGCTAACGCATGAATACTTTCCACAAAATAACATATGCTCATCATTGGCCATCATTACGCATTTAGTGTAACGGTCGTACGTGTATTGGAAGTTATATCATTACAGCTACTCCACTTTGGAAATATGCAAAACGTCAAATCGTGCGCACCAATATCAAAATCAATCAATGTGAAATCCAGCATCGTGTCACGGGACTAGTTTTCTTACACTAGAATAACGTTCCAAATTCCCGACCCTCTCGAGAAAACGTTAAGATCAAGTTTGCCCTCCATGGCAATTGTTTCCCGAGTCTTACTCTTTCTCCGTATTTTCATTTCTTCAATTAGGGCAACACCACGACCCCTTTCCTCAATCTCAACAGTTTGTTGTGAATCCGCCATGATAACAGCCTACCAATTAGGCTCTGATACCACCTGTCATGGGACTAGGTTTCTTACACTAGAACAACTAGACACCGTGCAGCCTTAACGTTCACAATTTCCGTCCCTCGCGAGAAAACGTTAAGTCAGTCTTTCAACACACCCGAATAATCTAACCAAGTAGGCTAAATTACTACAACTTTGAGTATGAGATTTGAAGTAAAGAAAATATGGAAACAAGTAAGATTTGGGGAAAAACACTCTCTTTATAGAAATCACTTTAATCCCATGAATTCTACATATCTTTACAAATGATACTAACTCTCTATTTATAGACAAAATCCTAGAAAGTGTCTTGGAACCAATGGTCAAGATCAATCTTCATCCAAGGGTCCTCATTGGATGCAAGTTGCCTTAAACCTCCTAAAACCAAGATGAAGCAAAGTTGGAATTTGCTTCATGCAAGTGGCAAGTCTCTACAATTCTCATATCACTAGACATGTCCCTTTCATAGTGGCAAACTTGGTTTTTGCTTCCTCCTTGCCAAAGATCTCTTCAAGAGGCATAAGTGACCAACTTGAACTAGAAGTTCCAAAATATCCAGCTTTCTGCCCATGGTATTTCTCCCTAGAAAACCACCTGGTGTGGTGGAAAAACTGCCCATGTCATGCAGCCTGCAACCTGTGTGTTGCTGTGCTACCTGCGTTGTGCCGTGACTGCAGTCTATGTCTTGCCATGTCCTGATTGCTTCCTGGGTGCTGTCTGCAATCTGTCTACATTGCTACCTGTGTCGCAGTGCCTGCCTGCACACCCGAATTTCCCAGACACGACGTGGACACGAACCTGCCACCATGGACATCAGTCATTTCCCCACCATTTTAGGTGACACCGGCATCGCTATGTACCTTTGAAGCTTAGACCTAATTAACCATAAGTCTACTTCATTTTCCCATTTAGTGCCATGACATCCCCGTGTCATGCTAGATCTCAAGTCATCATCTTACGATCCGTCACACTTGGCTTTTCAACATTTTCACTGCCTCAGCCCGAAAAACAAGTTCAGCTATCTTTAAAGTAAATGAGCCTCGGCAATTCAGCATTTTCATTACCTCAGCTCCAAAAATAAGTTCAGCTATCTTCAAAATAAATGAGCCTCGCAGTTCAACATTTTCACTGCATAATCTCCAAAAACAAGTTCAGCTATCTTCAAAGTAAATGAGCCTCGACAATTCAGTATTTTCACTACCTCAGCTCCAAAAATAAGTTCAGCTATCTTCAAAGTAAATGGAGATCGACAGTTCAGCATTTTCACTGCCTCAACTCCAGTAACAAATTCAACTATCAACTCCATGTATAATATAAATATCTATCCCGGACTTGGGGGACTGGCATGATGAATCAGAAATTTTAAAGCTCAGAAATTTTAAAGCTTTCTTGTGATGCCCAAGGAGGGCACTTCGTTGACTACTAAAAATCCACGCATAATATAAATAATCATACATAGACTTAGATGACTATTGTTATGTCTTGGTACTAGCGTTTTCCACATGGCCGGCCCAGTGAAGTTGTGGACCCATGCCTGTCGACCCACCAGCCATAGAGACGAGGCCTAGTTGATAATATCCAAGGCCTATTGTTAATCCGATGTGGATGTGCCGAGGAGGCCCTGATCCGAGGCCCAACAAGTTCGAGGCTCCACTCCAATTAGTGATGGCCCACATGCGGACATCTTGAATTTATTAAAGAGATCTTATTTGAGTGATTAATGTGACGTCTGTAAAAAATGTATTTGTGTCTTGTCTTGTCAATAGGGTATAAGAACATTAAATGCTTTGTAAAACTAGAAAATCAACTTGATGGCTAGGACATGATGCTTTGGCCGAGGATATGAAGCCACGTGTAATTTCATTCAAGGGTCACCATTTCATTTGTAATACTATAAATACCCCCACCATGTAACAGTTGAAGACTAATGCAACTTTAGATATTTGGNAAGGGTCACCATTTCATTTGTAATACTATAAATACCCCCACCATGTAACAGTTGAAGACTAATGCAACTTTAGATATTTGGAGTAACTCATTTGGTTCTCTTACATTGATTTACATCTTTAATCTGAGTTTTTAGTGATTGGTAATTATTGTACAATCGTGTTTTAGATATCTTGCCGGAACCCGAACGGAAACGTCTCGTGTCGTTGAGCTTCTCCCACGTCCACTTGTGGAGTGATCCCGACCGTTGATCCGTCTTTGCGTGTTGGATATAGCTTACGCATGCACGAGTGGGCCCGACATCTGTTGGCTGCATATTTTGATGTCAACATATATTCCTGATTTTTAATTTATTAAACATTGAGAAAAGTGAACAAATTAGGCAGTTGTGACTGACTGCATGGTAAGCAGATTCGTCCAGAATATTTGAGTTGCGTATTTTATTGTGTTTCCTTATATAGAATGATCTGATTTTGTGTTATACCAGTACAGGTCAATTTTATATCATCCTAAATATTTACAAATTTGTTTAGAAGGAAAATATAATGATATGATAAATTAAATTCGTCTTTTCTTACATTGGCACTATAAAATCTAGAAAATCTTTTAGTATATTTTAAACTAATTTTCTTACCTTTTTTATTGCAGATTATTAGATGTGAATCAAATCCTTATTTTGATATTTAGTTTACATATAAGTAAAGTAAGAAATCAATAAAGGAATTAAGCAATGAAAAAAAATTATATCTTTGTTCCTTAAGGCAGAGGCTCGACCCACTTTATGCAAAGGAGAGCAAGGCACAATGGTTCAATGACAATTTCAAAGCCACTTTTTCTTCAAGCATTTGAAGAATTCAAAACAAATAGATGTTTAAAGTGTAATTTCATCTTGAAATAGTGGTGAGGTAAATTTTGTATCCTCCCTGACGTGGATGGTGTTCCGACTGAGGCAATCAGTGCTTGCTACCTGCAAAATGAGGTCGGGGCTCTCTCCCCCGTTGTACCTCCGGCATGAGAATTA
>CAIGRT010217051.1:0-10575 GCA_903798405.1 Fraxinus platypoda
TTTATTGAGAGGAATATTTCAACATGATGGACCTATCTCCATTTCATGTTTTCTTTTACCAACATGCATTTCTTGATGGTTTTGATTCTGAATGGTGTATTTTGTACTGAACAGCTTTCCTTGTTTGGAATTAGAGCTTTTATTTTATCAAGTTATTTTGAAGATGCTAAATGTTTTTTCCTAATGCCTTAACAGTTTCAAGATCTCAAGTTTCTGCCCCCCCCGGCTTCTCAGGGCCTAGTAGGGCCCCACCCCCTGGCTTTATTTCTCATGAGAGGACAGAGCAGATTTTTGACCCACCCTCTGGTCAGTTAATTTACGCCAAGCACTTTCTTGTTTTTGGGCTTCTATTTCATGTTAAAAATCTTGAGTTCGATTATGAATTATCAAATTTTTATGTGCTTGTGCAGGAAATTATATGCCCGATGCTTCGCTTTTGCCAAGAAATCAGTATCAGGCACCCCCAAGTGGTGATTCTATTAGTAATGGCGAAATTGAGTTTTTGGATCCTGCAATTTTGGCAGTTGGCAAAGGGATGCTACCTGGTAGCCTCAACATGTCAAGCTTGGATACCAGATTAAGTTATTCTCCACAGTTTAGTACACTTGAAGACTCAAAATTCCAGTCCTCGTTACAAAGATCAGTTCCTACGCATCAAAACCAGAGATTTACAGACCTGGTTGACAGTTTTTCTCCCCTTGGTGACGCTTACGGAGTTCCTTCTAGAGTAATGGAGCAAACCCTAGCCAACAACCTGTCCCCATTTTCCCAGTTTACTCTCCCTCAGCCTAGAAATGCTATAACATCCAATGGCCAATGGGATGGGTGGAATTCGGTGCAGCGCGAGAATAATTTAGGTATGGCAGAGGTACTCAGGAATGAGAGATTGGGATTTCCTAAGTACTACAATGGTTATGAAGATTCAAAGATGCGCATGCCAAATTCTGGTAATCTATATAATTGGGCAAATGGGATCTAAATTTGGTTGAAGAGACTTATTTGGCACAGTTTGAACTGATTATATGGTGAAATAGGAAGATCATGTTTGACTTAGAGAATACCTGCTTTTAAGGATTTCAATGCTTGGCAGTCGGATGACCTGCTCACTTGTCTCGACTAAACAGACTGAGGCCTTGAACGCCAGAAAGGATAGCAGTCCAAGGACATGAGAGTGATTCACAAGTAGTCTGACTGGGGCTGCTTTTAAGTTGGTGGAGGATCTAGCCCTTTCAAATAGGGAGTCCCAAACCAACAGGTAAAATATTGGCTCTCTTTTACATGGTAAATGTTATTGAATAGTTTACGAGGCTGTTGTGCATGTATATCATGGGGAAATAATAAGTGAAGTAGAGTACTTAAAGTAGATTAGGGGCTAAATGGTCACTCCTCGTGTTCGTCAGTAGAAAAGATGAAGTTATTAATTTATCTGAGAAAAGAAGGAATAGTGACATTGTTGTACCATTATACACTTCCTTCCCCCTAAGCAAACTTCTGCTGATAGTTATATTAGACTTTGCAGAGATTCCTCTTAACTGATTTTTCCCCCTTATCCCACTGTATCTCTCCACTCTTGGGAAGATTAAAGAATCGTTTTGAAGAATTTATAAACCCTGCGATCCTAATCCTTTTATACTAGAAAAATGCAGTACACTTCACCTCTCCCTTGTGCATTACTCCTATTGTGCATCTCAATTTCCATGAAACTTATGAAACAAAAGAGTTTTGAGACGTTAATCTGGACAGGAATAGACTTTTTTGTTTGAAATATGTGCTCATTGTGTTCATAGCTTTTCTTTTTCCACCCATTTTCAGGTAAAAGGAGCTTGAGATTCAGGCTTAATGTGATGGCAGCACAAGGAATGTTGTTCACAATGAAATCAGGAGGTGAACTTTTTCTTTCGTAATGCTAAAGCTTGTTAGTTTGTTTGTGAAGTTGTGAAACTACAGAGGTGAATGGAAATATTTTCTTCATAACGACGAAAATTGATTTGTGTAGGCAAGTTCCGGAAATGGAATTATGGCTATATAGTATGTTTGCTTATTTACCTGAGAATGTACAACTCAAGAAAATGAGTTCCCCCCCCCTCCAAAAAAAATCAACGAATACATGCTAGTGTCAAAGTAAAACTATAGTGTTTTTGCCGAAAAATTTGTAGCTGCATCAATGTATACCGCTGTCTTCCTACATGGCTTCACCCACCAGAATTTTTTACTTGTCATAAAAAACTGTCAATATCCACAATTGGAAAGGGTTTTATTTGGTGAGTATATAATCACGGTTTTCTTTGTATTTACATATTCTGTTAAGTGTGCTTTGAATTGACAAATAACATAAGCGATGGTTGATGTATTAATTAATGAAAGGTTAAGGAAAAAATGCAATGAACAAAATATAAATGTGGCAATGAGTTATGGTTTGGACTTTTAGTACCTTTTAACTCTTACAAAAATATTTGAAAGAATAAAAAATCGTAGTGACTATATGACAATTCATATACATACAAGAAAATATGAAGAACATTTGCATCTTTTCTACTCGCTCGCTTCCCTCGCATCCCAACACTCGTGCTAGGTCCTCTAGCACCCTCTTACCACCACATCGGCCCAGGCTCATGCGTCCCGTCCCAAGTCCCGTTTCCCATCCTCCGGCCCCAACCACACCCAACCTCCTGCACTAGCTTTATATCTGGTTTCCTAGCCTTTTTCCTTTGCTTTTTTCTCTTCTTTAGTTCTTTTCGTTCTCCTTTTAATTTCAAGTCAACGTAACGTGTACAATTTTCCTTTTCTAGAAGGATAACATATGGGCCATAGATGTCAATTCATTAATCTTTATTAGTACATGGTGAAGATTCCTACAATTTGCTAAGTTTAGCACAAGACAAGGAAGGACATTGATTCGACAGTACAATGATACCAAATCAACCCATAAAATACTACCTTAGATTTGATGCTTTTTCTTTCCATATATCTCTTACACGTATGCATATTGGAAAATGATTTCATCTATATCGTAACTTATTCTCGATCATTTTGAAAAAAAAAAAACATTATAAATAGATAAAAATGAATAATAAATAAGTCAGTAATATTTACGAGTTGATTGAAAATGAAATTTGACCATTTATAAATTTTGTCAGATGGGTCAATATAAATCTGGGCATCTATGCCATCAAAAATAAATATAAATAAATAAAATTGTCTTCTGGTAATCAATTAAGCTTTTTTATCAAGAGGTTAAACCATGAATTTTGAGGAGGATTAAATTAAAAAGAAAATGGGATTTTGATTTTTTGCTCTTCAAACTGAATCCTTTTCGAATTTTGATTAGGAACAATATGAACAATACCAAATTGCTCCATCAATCTGTTTTCTAGCAATGTAGAAGAATAAAAATCAATCCTACTTCTGCACATTCACATTTCAACCAGGCTGAGAGATTGTGGGTATTGAGAGATGTCTGCTGACAGTTGTGGGATATGATGAACGAATGCCGAGATTCCACGGGGAGTTTTCATGACAAAGCAGAAGTTGAGAGAGTAGTTGTAGCCAGTGATGAGAATCCTGATGATGCTGCAGCAGAGAACATCGCCATTGGGGTGGCTCGATTGTCCACTCGTCGCCCCCAGTCTGGTAGTCCTTGTGAAACTTCAATTCTATTCTCCGCCAGCCTTTCCTGCCAAATTATCCATAATCTTAGACGTGTCGTGTGGCATGTTTGGCAAAAGATGCTGGATATCAAAGAAGCTCAAATCGTCGGCTCTTATCCAAATCCAATACTACATTAAAAGATCAGCAAACCGACACTACAGCTTCAAGGATCTGATCACTTGCTATGAATTTGATCTTATTTCCTCAGTTTCTCAACCACAATTAAGAAATCAATATTTAGAAGTTATTACTCCAAAATGTTAAACACGGATCACTCTGATCGTGCAAGTGAATTGAAAGTTGGATCACCTGAATTATTAGAGGTTTTTATAGCCGGTAAATGAAGTAAAAAAGGTGCACGGTGTAGTTGTCAAATGGAGCATTGCAAGCCTATAAATCTTAACACAGTCGATAAATTTACCTCGTAGAAGGAAACAAATTTAGGATTTAGACCAACCGAAGATATAGGATACTCTGATGATAACGGTAGTCCCTTAAGAGGTTGATCCAACTGCAGGTGCAAGAACAAATAGAGAATGTTTTATCAACAACACTCCTGATGATCAATGGAGGAACGAGTATATAGACATAATTCAATTTATTCTCGTACGTACCTTCGATTTTCTTGCATTTTGAACATCATAAGGTTGGAACTGAAGCAATGCCAAACTTTCATTCTCCTTTGGGGAAGAGGTTGAAATCCCCAAGTTGAGGTCGAGATCGTGTTGGCTACCTGCGTAGTTTGTATCGTAGAAAGAACAAACTCTTTATAAGATAAAATGCAAACCCAATAAAACAGAGAAATTATATTGAACCATACCTTCATTCCTTGGCTCTGATACATCGTATTTAGTCGACTCAAAGTTGGTGACAGCATCCCTTCCGTTACACTGGATGGCCGGCTCGTCATAAGCCCTATGTTGCGTAAAATCAAAAAGTGAAAACTAACTAAGAATCAGAAATGAGTGTAATTTATGATCATTAGGAACCTTGCAGTCGAATAGCCCAAGATATATATATACCTGCAGTTTAAGCATTGCAATCCCCACCATAAAAATCCAATTCCCATTTATTTCTTGTTTCAAGTTATGAATTATTAGTTCATAATTATATCGCCTCGACTCATAAACTCTAGAGGTTCAACACAAATTCTTACTTTTTGCCATGTAACTGCTCCATTCGAGCTTCCCATCGACCACATTTGTGCAGTGTAACTCCTCTGTACTTGGAACTCCCTCTCGTGCAGCCGCGTCGCAATATATGCACAAATTCCTCTTTACTCAGACTCTTCATCTGCACCATTAACCAAAAGAAGCTAACAATATGAATAAGATTGTCGTTCAACTCATATATCCAAAAATTATCATAAAGTTCGACAACCTTTTCGAGGGACGGGAGTCGACTGACTAATAAGGAACTCAACTAGAAAGTTTCCTGATATAGTTTACCTGATTAATTTCATCCTCATAATCACTGAGATTGAAATTAATATCGGCATCAACACCCCGGAACTTGATTGCAGCTCTATCATATGCTCTATAACCATAAATAAAAATTAAATTCATAGAACAATATCAGTAATATAATTAAGAAAAAGAATAATCAATAATTTACCTGGCTGCAGCAAGAGCAGTGTCAAATCCACCTAAAACACCAAATCCCATGCCATCAATATTTACCAAAAGTAGAAATTAATTAAAAGAATCTCAAAAAATTACCTAAATAAATCTGTTTCCCACAATCCCTGCACCCAACATACAGATTAATTAATATATAAAGTTCAAAATAATAAATATAGAACAATTCGATGTTAGATTACCAAATATGAGATTCCCATCTGCCAGTTCTTCTATAAAAAGTGACCCCTCTATACTGTGAGCTCCGGGAAGGTGGCCCCCTTCTACTTTTCTTGGGCTTTACATGTTGTGCCAATTTTCTTGGAACAACTGGTTGATCAATCCAGTTTCCATTGCCATTATTGTTAGGTCTCCCCACGTTCAACTCGCATGGTCCACTCACCGGGAAGAGCTCTCGAGTCACCGGCTCCGATTCAGTCCAATAACGATCTTTCTCGACTGGGTCATTTCTATTGAGGATACCGAAGTTTAATGTATAAGAGTTTTCAGTGGAGGCGCGTGAGGACCACGTGCCGTTGTAGCTAGAGCCTTCTTTTCCGTTTACAACCCATAAAGTCGTCGTTACAGGGGATTCATCTTCCTCAAAATTCGAACCTATGCTCAGATTAAGATCAAACATCTCTCTTTCTATGCTTATATATACTCTGTTTGACAACAATTAACTTAAAGGGCCGTCGGAAAAAAGCTGATCGGAGCTAAAATTGTTGGTATTTCACGATAGAATGATCACGGAGTTCAATGTTTATACATAGAGACAGAGAGAGAGAATTTATGGAGTGCATTGTGAAAAGGAAGCATATAAAATCATCGACCAATACGAGATGCCGTTTTTTACAGTGAAGAAAGAGATGTTGGAAAAAATAAATAAATTGAATGGCTGAATTTGACATAAATTTTGAGTGGTATCCATTTATTTATTTTGGAAGATTAAGATTGATTTATATTCTCCTTCGTGAGAACATTGAAATTATATATTTATTTGTCAAAAATTATGTTCGGGTGAACGAAAAATTAAAGCTCAAAGTGATGTATTGAAAGATGTTTTGTTTCGGAGGAAAATTAGTTTAAAGTTACCCCACATAGAAAAATAGATAAAAGCAATGATCACTTTAAATATGATTACACTTTAGAAAAGTGTAATTATATATAGTATGAAAGCTCTCTCCATATGCACGCGGGGGTGCAAATCATGGACCGAAATAGGTTTCAAATTTTGAACTTGCGTGCGGAGGCGATCTATGTGAATGAACCAAAATTTGGCCCTAAGAAGGTTCACGTTTTGCCTTTATTTCATTATTTTTCAAAAAAAAAAAGAAAAAAATTCCAAATTCTTTTAACTCTTGAAACTCGTGTGATTATATTCCAAATTCTTTTAACTCCTGAAACTCATGTGATTATGTACGTGTCTCCATTAACAGTCGGATTAATGACATATGGCTTGTTAATTTTCCATTACAGTCTATTTATTTAGTCATCTTTCTCCCTTACAAATATATGAAAAAATTTCACTTCTCTGCATAAAATTTTATCTCTCGTCTGCATACGTAAGTTTCACTTTCTGTTAAAGTTTTGGTGGTGATACTGTTCAGATACTAAGTTAGTTCGTCGGAGTAACATCTGCAGTGCTCAGATTCTACTACTTTCCATTGCATACTGGAAAACATATACTCGAACTAAACTTTAAGCATTTACGGTGTGGGGGCAAATCCGTTTTAAGGAAATTGTGTTCACACAAACCCCGGTTTCAAAGTTCATTCAATTTTTTGTTATTTCCTGCAATTTGATTTACTTGTTCTTTTTTTTTTTTAATGTAATTAATAAAATTATATGTTCACACAAACCCCGGTTTCAAAGTTCATTCAATTTTTTTTTATTTCCTGCAATTTGATTTACTTTTTTTTTTTTTTTTTTAATGTAATTAATAAAATTATTTAATCTGTAATATTTTTACTAAAAAGGGAGAATAGAGATGAAATTTTCTTGTACTATACTAAGAAGATGGACGTACAGATGAACATTTATCTCTCTCTGTGAGTATTTATTTATTTTACTTTTACGTTTTGTCTTGTAATGATAGGAAAAATGGAGAATTATACTTTAAAGTTGATTTTTTAAGAAGTGGTTTTTATGAATGTTGTTTGGTTATATTTTACGAAAAAGATAAAGAGAAATCAATTGAAAATAATTATGGAGAAAAAATCAATTTCAAACAAGGATTAAGTATTTTTCGAGTCCGCTCTTACTAAAAGTAGTCTTCCGTTAAAAGTGACCGATAATTTGAGCAATTTGACAAGTTTGAAATTCAAATGAGTCGTACACTGTACTCAACCAACCTCACGAGTTGTGTGAGTTGGAAAAGTTAGGTTCATTGGTGAACAATATTTCGTTTAAAGAAATTAACCGGGAAGTTTTTGGTTAACTAAATCATTCCAAATTGAATTTATCTAATTTGGATATACATTCGGTGCTTGATAGGTGACTTTTCGAAAAGATTTTTTTTTTTTACATGTGCAGTTAAAAAGTATAAAAACGTGAAAAATGAATATTGAAGTTTTCAAACAGTAGATTGCTGGATTTTAAATGAACTCCGAATTGTTAAACTGCTCAAACTTATTGTCTGTTCCATAAGAAACGAACAAGTAATAGGACAAGTGAACAAAAAAAGGAAAAATAAGAAAGGAAAAGGAAAATGACATTTATTGTGTGTTTTTGTATTTGCAATCATATGCGTTGGACTGACAACCAAGTCTTGTACAAGTCATATACAGATTATTAAAAATTGAGAATTGAATGGTTGGATCGAAGTTATGAAATTGAAGAAAAGATGTTATATTTTACCGAGTTGTTAAGGCTTTAGTGGCTCACATGTTAAATCATGACTTGACTTTTGTGAGACAACCTCAATGGTCCCTTATAATCGAGTTTTGTCGATTGAAGAAGTCAGCAGTTCACATGTACCTGTAATTAAAGAAAAACAACGTGAGAACGCATGGCAAATAAAAGGAAAGGTAATAGCACATGACACTTCATTTGTTAAGAGTTTTAAGTATAAGATCTAATTAGCATAAAAAAAATTCATCCATCGTGATAAATAAAATGTTACCTCGTATAATTTATACGCAAAATCATTTTTCCCTAAATGAATCATCAAAGATTAATTATAATTTCACACAGTGATTGGTGAGGCAAACAAGTTGGGGGAACCTTAAAAAAAATCTATAATGAATTATTATTAAATTTTGTTATTATCAATCTTTCGAGGGGTCCTACAATTTATTTCTTTTCAAGTATCAATGATCAATCCAACAAGATAATAATTGAAAATTATATTTCTTTTGTCGGACTTGGCTATTCTTAAATAAAACACGAGTTTAAATCATCGAAAGTTTCTCAAAAGGAATAATTTTTACTCGGACAAGGAATAACTACGTTACTTTATTTAATTTTATACTTTAGGAAAACACATTTCACGACTTTAAGCCGTACTAATCCAATCAAATCAATCTCACACTTGGGTGGATCCTTGTGCGTGAATCATGCGAACTTCAATAGTAATCTTTATATTATTAAAAGTTGACGAAAAAATTAATTCCCACTCAGAAATCAAAACTTGGCAATGAATCACGTGGGTAATTTTTTTCAGGAGATACAAGATATTTTACAAAAATCATCTCTCGTGACTTCATCCTAATTCAAATTTATAGGATTCGAGCCAAGTTGGAGAACAAAATCTAACTTTACAAAGAGTTGAATATCAATTTATCTTATTTCAATGACTGAGAACCAACTTGCTATTATTCCAATAGATCGATGACCAAATTCGAAACTAAAATATGTATATTTAAAGAAGGGGGGTTGCCTTCCTCTTAACGTAATTGTCCAACCTTAAACTCACCTTTTACTCCTACATTTGCTTTCCAAATCCAGTAACCTCAACTACCCGGCATCCGATCAATTCACGCCACCTCTGATTGTGACCCGACCCGTGACCACCAACGCTAAAATGCTATCTTTTTGGTCCATCCTCACCAAGTACTCACTCACCTACCACGTTCACTTTTCCACCAATTTTTGGAACGTCTACGGTTAGGATACATGGGTCCGGTGTTATCAATCCCATCAGATGGTTCCGATTACTTCAAAAATCGATTTTCATATTTTGACAATAAAAAATTAAATACTTTTTGTTGGTTCTACACATGGAATCAAAACCATAATAGAACTAATCTAGACAAAATCGATTAGTTCTGGTTCAGTTTAATCTGATTCTTTCTGTACTTCAAAAAAAATTTATAAAATATTGTGTTTTAGATGACAAAATTGTTATCGCTTGGTCACATGTAGTTTTGGACGGAAGTTGTGAACAAAGACGAAAGTTCTCTCGAAGCTAAAAATTAAAAAAAGTTAAAATGAGTTAGCGAGTCAAAATGATACAAACACCTAGCATTGAGAAATACACATGCAATTAATCTATAGTAAGCCCTGGTCTGGTTTTCTTAAAAGTCAGATTTTTAATAAAAATTAATGAATATGAGATTGAAAAGTTACGGGTTCGATTAACCTTTACTTAGATTATTATTAACTTTCCTAGCTAAGCCCCCATACCCCCATTAAATTATCATTCATTTTTCTCTCCCTTCTTATTAATCATATATTTTTCAATAAAATAATATTATATTTAAATTTAAAAACTTTTCGTTCTTTTTTAATCGTGCATTTTTCAAAAAATTATTACTCATCTCATTATAATGTAGAATAGTGATAGCCAATCGAGCGTTAAATCTTGATCTTTCAACCCCACCCCACCCCACCCCACAACTAAAACATGAACCATAAAACATAAAGAAATTGAATGATGGGATATTGGCATGGTTCTCCATTGCTTTCCCACTCGAAAGTTTGAACATAAAGGCAATAATTGAAGTGAGATAGAAAATATACAACTAAAAAAAAGAAAATATCTCTTTGTAAAAAGGAAAGGTTATCTTATAGACATCATAGTACGAGTGGAGATAAAGCATCCACGTCCCCTCCTCCGTAGGACTAACCTCGTACTGTACCTCCTATCCTATCCTACCCTACCCTACCCTACCCTAACGAAATTCAAATTGTACTTTCCTTGAACTTTGCACGTAATTGACTTTTTCTTTATATACATGTATGCATATTATCAGTTTTCTAATATTATTTGTTGGGTTAATTTCACAAATGGTCACTGAAGTTACCTGAAAATTTCAAAATGGTCACTGAAGTTTCAAAGTTTCAGAAACGGTCACTGAAGTTTGGAATT
>CAIGRT010217071.1:0-10411 GCA_903798405.1 Fraxinus platypoda
TGTGATTTTCAATATAGTTACTACGTGTGCCTGTGCAATTGATCCTACAAGCTACAATAACTATTTATATAAGTCGACCATGCCACAATTATATAAGTCGACAAGACTTCAAGTATTTTCAATATATTCAATATCAAGTTAGGACAAGCTATTGCTTACTTCAGAAGTAGAAAATCGACGAAAATTGTGGAATCACACCTTTCAGAATTCCACCGTCGCATCTCATAAGCTTGAAATCAAAATCATTCACAACAATCAGATTCACACCCTTCAACAATCAGATTCACAACAATCAAATTATGGAATCACACCTTTCAGATTCACAATCAGATTATATTAGGGAAGCTATTATATTACAATCAGATTCACAACATTCACAACATATGGAATAGTATATTACAATCAAGAAATTCAATCATTCACAACAATCAGAATCTTAGACCTAAATGTTGAATTCAATCATTCACAAATCACAACAAATCCAATTAGAATTCAGAAGTAAACTGCGAAATTAACATATAAAAAGCTCATTTTTTACACGAACAAAACGGATACTACGCTACGCTACGCCTACCAGCAGACCGCAGATGCCATAGTACCAATAGGTAGCAGTCGACCATCGACGGTTGACCCGAATCACCTGATAAGTGATGACCTTGAAGCGCGAGTGCATGACTCGCAGTCGCGGACGGTCCGACAGACGGTACAATTAGAAAGAATGAAGGGAAAGGAAGAGAAGAAGAGTGGAGACTGGAAATATCGGCGTCGACGTCGGCGCGGCGTAAAGAACGGTTGGGTTGGAGGAGAGTTGAATTGTTGAAAGGGGAGGAGACAGGGACGGCTCAGACGAGGGTGAATGTTGTTGATGAGGTTAGGTTATTAAAAAAATTATTGGGCCAAAATTAAGTGAGGACCTCCGGTGTTGGGCTGGGCCTAACCAAATAAAAAAAATGAGGGCCAAAAAATGAGGCTCCCTCCACTTTTGGGCCTAAGGCGCGGGCCTCATCCACCTCGCCTCAGGGCCGACCCTACTGAGAATGGCATTGATATGGCACGACGGTGGGTAAGCACACTATTTAGTGACTTAGTGTGTTCAACGTTGAACTTGATATCTGATATTTATTGGGGATTGGGAATCAGGAGTTATTATGCTTTTAGGTAAGAGTAGTGACAGGAGACATTAGTTGTTGTGTACCTTTCCCTTAGATATTATCCTCTCAATTTAGATAAATATACTACAGGGACAAGAACACTTACGGAGAGAAATACGTCAAACAGAAGGAAACAGAAAGCGACATTATCATTTCTCCTCCAAATATGGCCATTTGGCCCATTTGAAACAAACAGTTAAAATCTAGTTTTAAAATGAGTAATGCTATTTAGTTATACTGGAGTAATAAAATTCAGTCTATCACCTAACACCACATAAACTGGAGTTATAACTACAGTGAGATTAAATAACATTATTCTTTTAAAATTGGGGTCCTAGTTTTAATTATTATGGAAGATTTGAAGATGTGATTGTAGAAAAAAAATCATAAGACACTAGATTCTACTAGCAACGTTAAATGAATTTATTTAATTTATTGAAGTTGTAGGTCTTTTATAGTATCTTTTACGTTATAGGTCATAAAATAGATAACCAAGATAATGTTGCAACAACAAAAAAATATCTTCAATCTATGGTTTAGCAAATTTAAATGCTCACTAGTCGCACCCTTGACCATTTTAGTCTCTTTAGATTTACTGTTAAGCCAATTTCGTTATTTTTTTTTTTGTTTCTAGGAGGGGATATGATGTTGTCATGACTACTGGTCTTTCATCAGATGTTCCCATGGGATATTTCTCTTGGACTGAGTATGATTTAATGGCTCCAGTGCAACCAAAAACTGAAAGTGCTCTTGCTGCCGCATTCATTTCCAATTGTGGTGCTCGCAACTTCCGATTACAAGCTTTGATTGAACTTGAGAAAGCGAACGTCAAAATTGATTCTTACGGTGGTTGTCACAAGAACCTTTGTTGAAAATATTGTTCAAAAGTTAATAAAATTGGTTGTGGAATAAAAAATGAATTTTGAAGCCAAAATGATGAACTATGTGACCGCATAGTTCAATATGGCATGCGGTCCCATAGCCACATACCGGAACTGAAAGGCCCTGTGATTGCATTAACTATGCGGTCGCATAGATTCGGCCTATGCAACCGCATAGAGCAAAAATATAGCCGTTTATGGCCGTTGATATTTGAATTTTGGTGGCTTTTCATCTGATTTTGGCACTATTTCGTGGAAGGCTATTGAGGCATGTATATAGGTGATCAATGGTCGAAGGCAAGATGATGAATATCATTCTTCAAAACATTTTCCACACATCATTGAAATAAAAAATTCCTTCATACATATTCAAAAAAAAAAAAAAAAATTTCATTTTTATGTTCTTCAAGTTTTGGAGGATTTTCATTATTGCTTAAGTGTTAAATCATTTACAAGGCTTGATTAGTACTGCAAACAATTTGTCCTAATCCCTTTGAGCTTCATTTATAATCTGAGAGAGGGCAAATATAGTTTGAGGACAACGATTTCGTGTTCAGGCCTTCTTTTTTATCTTCTCATTGATCTTTTTTGTTTTCTCCAATTTTCTGGTTTTTTGTTTTTTGCTTTCATCTTCATACCTCTTTGTGCACCTAATATATTTTCCAACAATCTCAAACTATATTTTTTTACGCAATGGAGAATGAAAGCACTATTGCGACGATCAAGTTGATGAATCAAGATCTTGCTCAATTGGATCGCTTTGATGGAACCAACTTCACGAGATGGCAAGATAAATTGAAGTTCCTACTAACGACGTTGAAGATATTCTACATCCTTGATCTGGATTTGGCACCGTTACCGAAACCAACAAATGCAGAAATTGATGCTGTGAGAGCCAAAAGACAAAAGCGCCAAGAAGATGAGCTCATATGCCGCGATCACATTCTCAATGCATTATCCGACCGGAATTTGGAACGCTTTGAAAAGTAAGTACAAAGTCGAAGAAGAAGGCACAATTAATGGTCACGGTTACATATTTATAAGTCACAACTTATTTATTGATCACATATTATCAAATTAATTGGTCACAAATTATTTTTCGGTCACAAATTAAAAATATTATAGGTCACAAATTTTATTTATTGGTCACAAATCTCAATTTTTATAGGTCACAGTTTATTTAGCGGTCACTTATTTTCAAATTAGTTGGTCACAAATTATTTTTCAGTCACGAATTATCGAATTTCTAAATCACAATTAAATAGTTGGTCACAAATTATTTTTCATTCACGAATTATCGAATTTCTAAATCACAATTAAATAGTTGGTCACATTCACTAACACTTCACCACGCGCTCAATCACAATCCACTACCAATACTTGGTTACAAATTAACCATATAGTTGGTCACAAACATCTAAATATCACAGATACTCTTTATCCCACTCGCCACTGTTGACGGGGCTCTTTGATCAGTTTGGGGGTTTGGTGAACATATTAATTACGGTTTTGAAAGGTTTTTTCAGTGTATTAATCTAATTGATTGCATAGTGGAGCTAATTTCCTCTTTTAATTGTCAGGAAAGATTGTGGGGCCAAGCCCATGGACTGGTGCGTGCCTAAGGAATCTGTTTGGTGTCTTTGGCCCAATCCATTTGGCCCACTATTAAAATGCAGCTTTCACATAAGAAGAGAATTTTCTACGGGATCTTCATCGTCTCCACCAGTCCATTCCTCGATCTATATTTTCTCTCTCTACTGATTCTCCGGCCAGTCACTTTGCTTACTGAAAAATTCTTGACAATTCAATTGTTCAATTGTTGGAATTTATAATATTTTTTTTCATTCAAGATAGTTAGTGATTGAATATGGAGAGTAACTGAGGCTGGAATAGTGTAATGGACTCGATCTGGAAGCAAAATGATGTCCCAAACGTCTGGCATTTCTTCGTTGCGTTATACTTCGCTTTTGGTTTCGTCGTCGCCAGGTTCTTGCTTGATAGATTCATCTTTCGCGTAAGTTCATCTTTAGTTGATTAGTACTTTTTCTGTATATACACTTAAGCAGAGTAAGATTTTATGTTGTTTAATCGATTTTATTTATTTTTAGTTCAAGTTGGCACTTGTGGATAGTTTGTTCATATTCTATTCTTTGGTAAATTTATGTAAACATTGATTAACTTAATTATGGGTTGATGCTTTAATATCTTGTTTGGAAGAAATGAATAAAAATGAGTGAACGATGGTCAAAGCTGAAAACCGTGACTTGCTTCCCGTGACTCCAGCTAAGTGAGCGTAAAAGAAGCAATAGCAAGTATCAATGTCTGGCCAGGTCTAGAACCTACATAATGCTATAGAATTTGGAACTATGAAATTCTTGAAGTTTCTTGGATTGATTTGCCGAAATTGGTGTAGGATAGTGCTCTATGACACGAATTGATAATTCAATTGATATTCTTTGGTGAACTGATAGGAATCAGTATGATAAAATTTAACATTTTTTTGTTCATTGGGAGGGAGTGTCTAAAAGTTTTTTGAGTGCCAATACCATCAGAATTAGACTAGTCAAAAAAGCAAAAAAGGTATCATATTTCTAGTAAGATTTTGTGATCTGACTTGATATTGCATAGGATCTAAGGACTGGACCACTATTTGGTTACTTGATTAGAATTGGCCATGTTAAGAAGGTATATCAAAACCTAGCATTTTTCTTTCTTTTTCCTCTCTATCTGTGTTTCTGAAAACCTGAAAGCATCAAGTGCTTGGCTTAGTTCCAGTTTAGCTCAATCAACTTGTTAAATGGTTTTGAAAAGTCGTGTGATTGTGTTTACAATGCTTTCTTTGCTTTTGATCATTTAACAAGATTCTCTTTAGAGAAGTTTTTATTTAACGCAAGGTTAGCAGTCAAATCGTAAGTAATTAAATTTTGGAAAAATAATTGAGATGTCTGTTGCTTCTTGAGAAGAGATAAAATGTGGCAGCCAACATTGAAAAAATAAAAAATACACCTTGTTTAGATAAAAGGAAATTCCCCATTACTCATAAAAAGTGAGCCACCGGTTTTGGTACAAGTTACTTCATTACCGTATGGACAATCAGGCATGCAACCAATTGCAAGAGCATAACTCTACCAACTGAAACATGATTTTGTCGAATCCATGTCCAGCTTCGGTCATAGTTAAAAGAAATTTAAACTAAAACTTTACCCAAACAAAATCTTGATAACTTGTACCAAAACCGGTGGCTCACTTTTTATGAGTAATCAATCAGGCATGCAATCAATTGCAAGAGCATAGCTCTACCAACTGAGACATGATTTTGTTGAATCCATGTCCAGCTTTGGGCATAGTTAAAGTAAATTTAAACTAAAACTTTACCCAAACAAAATCTTGATAATTTCATTGATTTGTGGTTACAAAACCGAGATCATGTTTATTTGGAATAGAGTAGTTTCCACTAAAACAAGATTAAATGTTTTCCAGACTCTATCCTAGATTATATTAGAAATATAATATGAATGGCACCAATAATGAGGTCTAATTTTTGCTGATAGGAAAGCAACCACTAAAAAATAATAAAAATTCTTTGGAAAATTGTCTCTTCCTCACTGTTGATTGCATCTGTTCCAGAGGCTGGCCATCTGGTTGTTGAGAAGTGGAGATGGTCTGTGGACGATTAATGAGGCTACAAGAGCAAAAATTGTGAAGTTTTCAGAGTCTATGTGGAAACTCACATACTATGCTGCTGTTGAGTTTTGTGTTTTATCAGTTAACTACCATGAGCCATGGTTCAGGGATATAAAGGAGTACTTTAGAGGTTGGCCCAATCAAGAGCTGAAGTAAGTGATAATACATTTCCTTAATATTGTCCCAACAGTTGATAAAATTGCTGTCCTTGCCGATGACGTCTTTGACATTGTGTAATTGACTCTTTATATTTCTAGATGAACGAATCAGTTGAGCACGAGACCATAGGGAAACTCCATTAGAATATTTCCAATAATGCTATTACATTGCCCTGCATATTCTAGGTTTGGTCCATGATCTCTATGACCACCATGATTCTACTTGCAGATAATATTTTTAATCTTGTGGAAAATAGGTTTAAGAAGGACATAGAAGTTTCCAAATCTATCCTTTTTGCAAAGCAAAACTTTGAAATCATTATTCTTAATATGGTTCTGAAGATGATATTATCAAGTTTATACTGTTACTTTAAGATATTGAATTTGTTTCCTTTCGAATATAAATCGGAAGAGCACTGAGGTCAGGCGCTGTCGTTTTTTGACAACTAATGCAGAGTGAAAAACATGAAATATTAGGTCATGGACTTAATTGTTCCAACTTTGCTGTCTCGATGTAATTTTTGCCATCTATTAGAATGGCCTATCACATGCAGACATTTTGTTTCTGTGATTGCATCTGTGCATGTTATTACCTGCAAAAAAAAAAAATTTATTTTAGGTTCATCTCGTTCAATTTAAGATGGTTCTTGTACAAAAGTGATGAAACATTGCGTCCCATGCACAGTCAATCTTGCTCGATGAGAATCCAGACTGGCTGTTGATGCAACGAATAGACTACTAGTCTTGTATACACATGTACCAATGTCATGCTAACAAGGCTGCCAAACTTCATTGTTGCGTGCCTTTCAATACATACATGTATTGATGGTGTGCTGTATATCTAAACTTAGCTGTTGCATTGTCCATTTCAGGCCTCCTTTGACCCTCATTTATATGTGCCAATGTGGCTTCTACATCTATAGCTCTGCTGCCCTCCTTACCTGGGAAACAAGGCGAAAGGATTTCTCTGTTATGATGTCTCATCATGTTGTCACTGTTATTCTGATTGCTTACTCATACATAGCAAGGTATCTTTTTGCTTCAACTGCTTCTTATTGTTGCTGAAATATTGACCGATTTTACAGATTAGTAAAGAAAGGGAATAAGATAGGTACTTGCATCACTCCTCTATATTAATCTCTGGTTCCAATTATTTGCATCTAATCATCATGGCATGAATTCCTCTGAACAAACAAGAAACTTTAAGATTATTTGGATAATGGAGTAGGATATCAGGATTATTTGGTATGCATTTTCCGCCCAAGTGAATCTATAGATGAATAACCAATGTTATGAAAACTGGACCGGACCAGCCGGTTCAATCTGAAAAACCGGGAACCGGCCTCAAATCTGGTCTGGTTATTATATATTAACCGGAAAAAGAAAAACCGGTAAATAAACCAATGAACTGGCCAGTTAACCGAAAACCCCGTCACAGTTTTTTACCGATTATTTATGGTTTTTTTTTTTATTTTGTTGATTGGGCTCACATTCCATGGCAAGCCCAACTGAGATTTCAGTCAAAGGATTGCTGCTTTTAAAAGCAACTCCTCATCCATATTTCTTTCCATCATCTGATGTGTGGGATAAGTATCAAAGCTACAGTGCCCGCTAATGGATAAAAGCTACAATGCATAGCCAACTGAAATATTAAATTACTTACTTCTTTCTATAATAGCATGGATTTAAATCATGGATCCCAAAGTACAAACAATTTCAATGAACAAAGTAAATTATTTTGGACATATTAATGATTGGTTTATGAAGTTTTAAAATAAACTATATGATAATAAATCTAATTGACAGACATGGATTTATATTTATTTAGAATTAGTAGTACTAAAATTTAAAAAATATATATATATTTTTGTTATAATATTTTATTGTTTGTGTGTATTTATTTACTTAATTTTGGCATCCGGTTCGACCCTTTATATTTTGACTCTTTCACTGCATACCTATAGAGATTAGGTTATGGGTATCAAAATGGAGTAGTGATCTGTTTAACGATCTCTTACCACCGAAATATTGATTCCTTTGATTGAACAAATCAGCATTAAAAGCATATTTAATATGCTCCATAAGATAAAAATAATTTATTCTCCTATTCAAATTTTAAGATATACATATATTCAAACTAATAGAGTATATGGATGTTCATTTTTATATAGGTTCTTTCGGATAGGTGCAGTCATTCTTGCACTGCATGATGCAAGTGATGTATTTCTTGAAGCTGCTAAAGTTTTTAAATATTCTGAAAATGAGATTGGAGCTAGTGTGTTCTTCGGATTGTTTGCCATCTCATGGTTTACACTAAGGCTGGTATTCTTTCCATTTTGGGTTATAAGATCCTCAAGGTTCGTTTCGAATTTGATTCTTCTTGTAAAATTACAATATTTGGTACCTCCTCTAATCTCAATTTTTGGTTGCAAATGCCCAGCTACTACTTATGCGAAGTCCTGAACCCGTCAGAACCATATCACATGGCAATATATTATGTCTTCAATACAATGCTATTGATGCTGCTTGTTTTTCACGTTTATTGGTGGATTCTAATATGCTCAATGATCAGAAGGCAACTGAAGAATAGGGGAAAAGTAGGAGAAGATATAAGATCAGGTAGGCATCAAATTGTGTTATTTCAAATTTATGTTTAATTGTTCCCTCCTTGGCTAATTGCCCCGATATATTGCTTTTTTTTTTTTGGTGAGTTTGCTTGTCTTCATGCGAAAACCATATGGAAATCTATGCCATTTTCACTTAATAACGAAGTTACCTCAGAACTGATATAAAGGAGTTAGAGGCAATTTCTTACTTTCCAAAACCCTTCATTCAAATATGCAGATTATAGTTATATCATTACAAGTTTTCCTCGTGGCAAAAAAAACAAAAAAAAAGGAGTAATGCTAATCATAGTGAGGACTACCGGTAGTCGTCCTACGTATGCATGTGGCAGTTTGTTAGTTGATGCATGAAGCAATAAAAAACTATCACATTAATGCATCAAATAACAAAATGCCAAATGTACGTCACATGTGGCGACTACCAATAGTCCTCACCATGAATAGCATTATTGAAATAGAAATGCTGAAAAAATCCCTCAATATCTTCTTCCGAGGAATCCTTTTTATGATGCAACATAAGCGTGTAACTTAAGCCAATCAAAAGACATGAGAATGTGATGTGCTCTTGGACATTGCATTTGGATATTTGCCAGACTGAGACCAGAATAGTATTTCTTGAACTTGCATTTTTCTCATCTAGTGATGACTTTGACGCACTCTTATAGAAATATTGCATCATGAGCAAAAGATTTGTTTGGAAACACTAATAACACTAATCAATCCCCTTTACAGATTCGGAGGATGACGACTAGTCAGAAGATGTGCTCAAGTTTGTTTATAAAGTAATTTAGCTTGGTAAAATTGCTCTTGATTTGAAGCTTTGCTTCTGTTAGTGGTTGGTTTTACTCATGTAGGATGGATGAAACTCTCTACAATATTCATAGTCCGTGTTTTCTTTTCTTACTACAGAAAAAGTGTAGGGCTATCTAATATTTCACATGGTATATTGTGACTTTGATGTACAAATAATAGGTGCTTCTTGTATAATTTATTTGATGAAGTTTTGCAGAAAATAAGCAATTAATCTCACTTTCTTGATTCTCAATTCCTTGTATTCTTCGAATAATTATAGCTGTTTTATGAGAAAAATGCATAGCATGTAACCACGTTAAATGGTACAAGCCATAGAATTACAACAAAATGTTCAAATAATAGCTTAGTAATTACGTTATCAACAGCATTAGCAGGATTTCAAATTCTATACCGAGTATAGAAATATCTAATTAGAATTGAAAGTGAGTTTTTTCTCAAATGCCTATCGTTTCGAGTAACCATCATAATGATGTGTAATGTAACTTTTCATTGTTAGACATGCACTTCAATAAATTTCAGAGTGCAACTATTGGAAAATTATACGTCCACGAAAATCAACAAACACTACTAGTAAGAAATTACGACTTTGCTACTTGTACATAAAGGGTTACACCCCCCTCACATGGGGGTGGGACCCGCTTAAATAAAAAAAATATTTTATGCAATGGATCCCACCCCCCACGTGAGAGGGGTGTAGCTCCTTATATACAAAAGTTGATGTACAAGTAGAATTTTTCAAGAAATTATCAATTTTGCTACATATACATTAACTTTAACATCATGGATGACAATGACATTGACAGTTTTTTATACATTGATTTTAACAACACTTTAAACAATCAATGACACAGATTTTAACAATCCGCGCAATATCAATAACAATGTCATCTAGGAATGTACATTTAAATTAACTCAAATTACAATTCGTGTGACTTGGCCCCGTTTGGTATTTAAAAACTAGATTTTTAATAAATTTTGATAGAAGTTAAATGAAATATATAGTTAAAAAGTTTATAAAAATTACGGATCCCATAAATTGTGGAGTTGAAAATGAGTTTGGAAACGAATGAGTTTTAAAAAGTGGTAATTACATAAAATAG
>CAIGRT010217074.1:0-26384 GCA_903798405.1 Fraxinus platypoda
GCAAACTCTCCAACCCGTGACTGTATGCGCAAGAATGAGCTCGTTATTTTCATTTGGAACCACTATGATTCTCCCTTTTTTTGGCACGACCTGTACTGGACTGACCCAAACATGGGATAAATAATCCCTGCATCTAAAAGCTTTAACACCTCTTTTTTAGCACTTTCTATAATTTGTGTTGATGCTCAACTAAGCTTTGTAATCCTCTTCTATCAGTATCTTGTACATGCAAAGAGAAGGGCCGGTCCCTTTTATGTCCGAGATAGTCCATCCTATTGCTTTCTTGTGATCCTAAAGCACTCTCAGTAACTGATCTTCCTCTGACTCTGTAAGAGTATTCGAGATAATCACCTGAAGTTCTTCTCCCCCAAATACGCATATCGAAGGTTAGTGGGCAACTGTTTGAGTTCAAGGGTTGGAGCTTGCTATATAGATGGTAAAGGTTTTGTGAGGCCTTTACCGAGCTCCAAACGTGGTTGCTTGAAGAGTAGTGGTATAACTGCCAAATAACGTGCACATTTTTCTACTTCCTCCTTTTTTTGATGACAAATCCTGAGAATGCTCCAAACAAGCCTCAAGAGGGTCATGAGGGTGATCGAGTCTGAATGTCTATGTCGCTGCTTCCTTGATTATATCAATCTGCGTACAAGAATCTGGTTTGTTCTGAAATCTGAAAGCTTTGAACACGTTGATTGTTAATTCTTCATCATCTAACCTCTTTATCAACTGGCCCATATGCACATCAATCAGAGCTCTTCCAATAGCCAAAAATGGACGACCACAAAATGAGAGGGACGTCCCTATCTTCTTCCATATCCAAGATAATGAAGTCTGCTAAGAAGATAAACTTATCAATCTTCACTAAGATGTCTTCACAAATGCCTTGAGGGTGCTTGATTGACCTATTAGCCAACTACGATGTAACTGTAGTAGCTTTTGCTTCCTCCAAACCTAATTTCCTGAAAAGATATAAATGCATTAAATTAATGCTAGCTCCTAAATCACATAATAATTTATCTCTATATAAGTTACCAATGTTATAAGAAATAGTAAAATTCTCTGGATCTTTTAACTTCGGTGGTAATTTATGTTGGAGAATTGCGCGAATTCTTCATTATCCTCCAATTTTTCTCTTGTTTGATAGAATATCTTTCATGAACTTGGCGTAGCTGGGTATTTGAGATAAAGTTTCAGCGAATGGTATGTTAATGTGCATCTTTTTAATTTCTGAAACTGTTTATCGATCTTATGTTTCTGTAGTCTTTGTGGAAAATGGATTTGAGATATATATGATTTGACAGGAGTTGTTACCTTCACTTATGGACGACTCAACTTGATTTTCCTCTGTGGTTTTGTCAGGTTCATCAACTTGTTCCTCACCTGAGGTAAGTACCTTTTCTATGATAGTTGTTGGCCTCTTTACATGTATTTCTGGTAACTGAACTCCACTACGTGTAGTGATTGCTTTGACTTGCTCCTTAGGATTTGTCTCAATATTCTTATGTAAAGTCCCTTGAGTTTTGCCTAATAATGTGACTATTATCTATTCCACTTGCTGTTCCAAGTTCTTGATCAAGGCCTGTTGATAATGAAAATTGTTCTCATTCTTTGTAATGTAATCAGATAGTAAATCTTCTAATGACAACTTTCTCTCTTCCTGTTGTTGCTGCTGTTGGAATCTTGTTGGTGTATGCTGATTGTTTTCTCCTTGTCCCTATTATTGCCCCTGATTGTTAGACCTTGAAAAGTTTGGACGATTCCTCCATCTCGGATTAAGTGTTGGAGTATGGATTGTTTTGCTATTTCGAAAAGTTCTGTACGTAGCTAATCTCTTCAGGCTGAGTAATATGTGTAGACGCCAAAGGGCAGCATGTAGTAGTGTGATCTGCTCCACAACCTTTGCAAGTTGGTGGCGATTGGTGTACCATGTTAATTGATTAAGATAGATGATCCATTTTCATTGTAAGAACTTTCATTTGTATAGCCAATGCTGTCATTGCATCCACATTGTGCACCCTTGTTGTTTTCCTTGGAGCTTCCCTGTCGATTGGCCACATTAACTGATTTTCGGCTATTTTTTCATACAATTCATTGGCCTCATCAACATCAAGTTTCATCACTAATCCTCCCGCTGAAGCATCTAACATATTTCTAAACTCTTGCTGTAGTCCGTAGTAGAAGAGATACTGCTGAGCCTACTTAGGAATGTTAAGGCTAGGACATTTCCTAAACAAATTCTTGAACATCTCCCATGTTTCAGGATAGCTTTCGAAAACTTTCTGCTTGAAGGTGTGGATTTTATCACTGATTTGGTGAACTAGAGAAGGTGGGAAGAATTTCATGGTGAACTTTTGAAATCCCATGCTTCAGCATAGTTCTCAAGTTCTTTCTACTTGAAGGTGTGATTTCATTCCTGATTTGGTAAACACGAGAAGGTGGGAAGAATTTCATGGTGAACTTTTGAACCATATTCCATGACTGTATGCTCCATAGAGGTAAACAAAAGAACAATTCTCTTGCGACATATTTTAAGATAAGGGAATAATCACATTCGGAATGCATCCGCTGATATCCCTTCGTGATTGATTATTTCACATAACATGAGAAAAGCCGAAATATGTTCATTAGGATTCTCTGTGGCTTTCCCAAAAAATCTGATGTCTTGATGATTTTGAAAAGGATTTATGACATCCGGTTTGAGATGGAGGTTAGAACGTCTGAATGGAGGATATACTATGGCAGGTTATACTGGCGAAGGAATCGGATTTACATAATCCACAACTACAATAGGAGCTTCATTCTGGATAGCTCTCTGTTGATCTGGTTTGCGGTAGTTGATCCTGAACCTTAACCCAATTTTGTGGTTAATTCTAATTATCGGCCTTCTCCTTGCTGACGTTGTTCTCTTCTGCGATTTCTGAATGCCCATTCGATTTCGTGATCTATTGGAGTTAGATCAACCTCGTTAGGAGTTTACATAAACCAAGTTCGCCTGAAAGGAGTCAAGAGACTAGGGAATTAAGCAGTGTAATAATAACCTAAAACAAAAAAAAATTTGAAAACGAACCTAAATTATCATTAACTAAAATTGACACCGTTATTCCCTAACAACGGCGCCAAAAACTTGTTCGTTGAAATTTTTCAAGTATACGGGTTCGTTGTACAAGTAATAATCGTAATGAGAGTTATTGTACCATAGGGAATAAAACTCAATTCTAGTATTTTTGATATATTTAAATTCGTGATTTTAACAAAATATGATTTGTATAAATACGAAAGCAATAAAAACTGGTTTTAAATCAAATGTGAGGAACGTATTGGATTTCCAACTTCACTAATCAATTCTTAATTCCAATCCTCAATCTGTGATAATTAATTCAATTCATGCAATTATGACGATCGATAACTCCACTTTTATTTACTATTTTTTCTAAGATATAATAAACCTATGTTTACCACAAGACGATCATATTCCTAGTCCGCATTCATATAAAAATATGCATTGAATTTTAGGATTATCACACACGACTGCACACGTAATAAATATTATTCCTAATATTTATTGTCCGTGTGTTCCATAAGCAATGTTCTACCTATAGTGAGTTTTTCAACACTATGAATAAGCAACTTATTACCCTAATGGTGCGCAAGCATTAAAACAATGTAATTTTGCATATTTATGGAATCACAACGCAAGAATTAAACTAAAAATACCAAGTCTCGAATTAAAAATTACTAATCAAAAACTTTTGTCATCCATTCAATGCAAATAAATTTAGGTTAACATATTAATGTAAGAATTACATAGAAAAAAAAAAAAAAAAAANATTATATATATAACAAACCCAATGATTTGTTAATTACAGTAAGAAATAAAAAGAAAAAAAAAAAAAAAGCCATCACCTGAATCACTAAAATATGAAGAAAATCTGGAAATCTTCAATTAAAGCCTTCAAATTCGAATCCAAGCAATGAATTCTTCGTTCTTCGATGTAAATTCTTTCTATTTTCTCTCAAAGTTCGGCTAAAAGTCCCATCCTCGTTCTGGCAGCTCTAGGTCTTTTTAAAACATCCCCCAATTCTTTTCATAGGAGTTTCAACTGAATAAGAAAATCTGAATTTTTTGCGTCGGAAAACCTTCATGCGGCCGCATAGAAAGTTGAGGTGCGACCACATAGAACAATTGAAACCCCTAATATTTGTTTCGGCATTGGTAGATGCGACCGCATCTGAGAAAACCTATGCAGTCGCATATGCTTATGTCAAACTTTTCCCTTTGCATTTTAGTCGTCAAATGTTTTCTTGTTCCATTTTTTTTTCACTCGTTACCATGCTTCCATCTCTTGTTCAATTGATTCTTGGTAGGGGTGGGCATTGGGTTGGGTTGGGTCGGGCCGAGTTTGGCCCAAAATCGACCCGACCCGACATACTCGAGTTTGGGCTCTTTTACGACCCGACCGGACCCTGTTTGAGTCGGGTCGGGTCGGGTCGGGTCTGGTCGGATCCAAGGTTTTTTTTTTCCAACATAGATTGACTTAAATATAAATAATACTTTTGCCATTTCAATAAGTAATTTTCAAAAAAATAATATTTGTCATTCATACAATACAATCAACTAAAATTGAGTAAAAGGGCAATGATAATGCTAGGAGGTGAAAGTGAGCAGCAAGGCTTGCACCAGAGGAGTAATGTAAATCCGAACTCAAAATTGAACGCGAACTTTCTGCCCCCTTCGTTGGACTCCGATGCTATTGCAGATAATATCAAGTCCTTCTTCCCGATGGGTGCTTCGGCCGAGTCCAGTTCCTCAGCTATGCAGTTTCAGAACTTTGGAACTGTTGATTTGCTGTCAAGAACCAATAGCCAGAGCCAAGATCTAAGCCTCACTTTTGCAGTCATTTCAAGATCCAATTTTGCTCCACCACCATAACCAACAACATCAGCAGCATCAAAATCCAATTCACCACAATGAACAAACACATGTTCAATCACAAGCACAAGTCATACTTGCGAAGCCGAGAAAAACCATGACCGTCCCCCTACTTCTTGCGGCAGTATTACAAACATTAGCTACCCATTTCAACTTAGAGGCGACCTTGAAAATTGTGGCAGCTACGAACTTGCTTGCGAGAACAATCGTACTATCCTCTATCTAATTTCCAGCAGATTCTTCGCGCAAATCAAAGAAACCGCTCAATCAAAGATACTGACTTTTGGTTCTCAAGCTCGCTTAACTTGACGTCCAAGAGCAGCCATTGATTTCTCAGGAAGAATCCCTAGAGAGGGAGGCTGGGTTTTGAAGCTGGGAGAATTTGACGGGTTGGAACTTGGAAATAAGGTTACAGATAATGGGTTGGGTCGATTTGAAAATATTTAAATCGTGAACCGACCCGACCTAACCCATTTTTAAATCAAAATCGACCCGAACTGACCTAATCGGGTCGGGTTGGGTTGGATCCACGATTTTCGGGTTCTTAGGCCTAGCCCTAATTCTTGGTATTTTAATATCTTGATATCGAAGTTCGGCTCAACTTTTGATTATTTGCATTTTGGTCCCCAAACTGCCAATCTTCTCCACTTTGGGCCTTTTTTCTCTCCTTTTTTTACAATTCCATCGTGATCATCATCGTAAACCTAAAGCATGCAAAACACAACGAATTAAGCCAATATTTCATATATTTTATCACTAAATATTCAAGATAAACAGCCCGAATAAGTGTATAAAAATACAATTATCAAACTCTTATCAAAATTTACTAAAAAATTGATTTTAATCGTCATCAAACAGGAGCTAAATTAAAGTAAATGATGTCAAACCGGGCTTAATATCATTTCTTTTTAAATTCGCAGACAAACTTGTAACTTTCTACATTCATTTTTAAAATCTATGTTAACCTCCTTCTCTCTGTTCAAATATACAAATTAGTCCTCTAAGATCTCCGAAAGATTACTAGTGACCCCATTAAGAATCCCCGTTCGCCGGACGATGGCCACCTCCAAATCCCAGTGGCTAACCATCTCCATCTCACTGGCCCTGGCTTCTACTGCCATTTCCTGTAAGTTCACGCCTTTATATTTCTGTTCAATTTTTCTTGCAAATTTAGCATACCAAGACGCCGGCAGAACTGAGAGATACTGTATGTATTGATTTCCATATATAGTTTGCCTTTGGAGAAGAACAAAGTCAAATTCAAGTGGGGATGTGAATAAGAAAATTCATGAACTTGAAGCCTCTATAAAGTCCGCCTTAGAAAAATGTGCTGCTGAGAGACAAGGCCGGATTAGAGCTCAACAGGTAGTTTATTCTCTTTAATAATTAACTTTTTGAGGTGATCCGACAGATAATTTATCCGAAGAAACCCATTATAGTGATTTTTTATTTTTGGAAAGTTTGCTTATTTGTGAATTGAGTATGTCACACATTCTCAAAAAACCCTTCTTTGATTTTTTATTTTTTCTTTCTCCCTGCAATATGTGACTGTCAGGTAATGGAATAGAGAAACCAATTAGGAACAAAACATTTTTATTCACTGATTATTGTAGTGTTGTTTTTCTCCAAAATAGTGAACTGGGGGCTATGCCAATTTGGCTTATAGAGAATCTCTTCAAAGTCTATGTAAATGTCTATATATTTCTATTTATATCTGTATGTATTCAAGATTCTATGTCACGAAAATGATTACCAGGCAGTACAGTGCCAATTATGCTTATTATGTTTGAAATATATTGCTTTCTTGTAGCATTCCCTGCATTGTTATCAAATTCTTTGCACTTCATGATGACATATCGCAGGCATTGAGGAAAGCACTGAGCGGACCTAATTCTGACGATCTCAAATTGAATTCATATCCCATAGCACCTATTGCCACTGTCCAGTCGTGCTTCTCTACAAGGTAATATGGTAAAAAAATGTTCATTAAGTTTCTCTTTTGCATTTGAAGGTGAATCATCCAAATATGATCTCCATTGTAGAGTGACAAAGTCACTCATTGGGATTAGGCAAATTCACATTCAAAAATTTTATATGTAAGATGTGGTATGTAGTGGGATTCAAGTACACACAACTTTCAAATTTATGGAAGAAAATTGCTGGAGAGAATTTGCTTTTAATACTCTTACAAAGTGGAATACTTGTTAGTGTCAATGAAAATATTCGGTCTGTCAATGGAAGATACATATTGAAATGTGCAGAATCTAAGAAGAATTGGAGGAAAGCAAGATTTTAGGTTAATTTGCCGGTAAGTTTCTAAGCACTGGTGTTCAAGTTTCTCTCAACTGATCATTAGGCTTGTGGTTTAGCGTACACGATATCAGTTTACATCACTGGAATGGATAAAGGAGCTCAGGAGATCTTTTTCATTGAAACAAGGTCCCATCAACTTGAACTTGAACCTGAAGTTCAATGTTGTCACTAATCTGTTCACTACTTTGGTAGCCGTAGAGTTGTTTGACAATAATTCAATATACCTTTCTTTCATTGTTAGATATTTCCATTCTATTAGCCTGTGGAGCAATTTCCAAAAACGAAGAAAGAAAATTGCAGTTGATCTTTACATACATGCCTGATCTGAACTCCTTTTTATTTTTATTTTTTTGTGCTCTTATTTATCATTTTGCTAAATTTTTGACACTAAGGTGAATAAAAGTTCTCATTTGAAATTATATCTAGAAAAGTAAACATAACGTGGTCATTTATTTTTTAAAATGCTCACTTCCGTTTTATCTTTAAAGTGTACCTTTTCCTTTTAGGTCTTACAATGGTTGATTGCTTGTTCCATTGAAATGTGCTTTTGCTTTTTTAGGTATTGCAATGACTGATTGCTTGTATCGTTAATGATTCTACCTTGATATTTGATTCTGATCCTTTGTAAAGGATGTTTCATGTTGTGTAGGAATGGGACACCAAGACAACCTTTACTTGTACCTCTTGCAAGGGCATCCTTGATTTTTGATTCATCTCGGGTTCCTCCAGCATCGCTCGAGGGTCTTGAAGGATATTCTCACTGCTGGATTATATATGTGTTTCATCTAAACACAGATCTTGAAAAGTTATGGAAGCCTTCATCACAATCAAAATTCAAGGCAAAGGTATGGCTTTTGTTTCCATGTATATATTTTCTTAAATTTTGGGGACTTCTTCAAAAGGTCTCATGGAACAGGTAAGGGTACCAAGACTCAAAGGTGGAAAAATGGGAGTCTTTGCTACGAGATCTCCTCATCGTCCATGTCCAATAGGGTTGACTGTGGCAAAGGTATTAAGAAGTTTACATTTTACAATAGAAAAATTATGTCTTGTACAATCATCATACTGAAGATTCAATTTAGAGATAACTTAGCCCTCGTGTGATGTTGATTTTTTGAGAAGTGATTTTATGAAAAGTGATTTTTTCGAGAACTTGTCGTTAAAAAGTAGAAGTTATGGATCCACGTGGGTTGAAAATGAGTTTGAAGACTTCTAAACATGGCTCTTTTTTTTTTTTTTTGGAAGTAAAAAAGTTGCTTATTCTGGAAGTAACTCTTACTTTACCATCAGAATGACAAACTTACTTATTTAAGTTAATTTTAACCTCTACCATTAAAAACTTTTCCTTGACTGAGATAGCCATATTGATAGCAGTCTCTGACAGAGTTTGCTTTGCGGTCTACTTCTAAGACTCACCGCGACAAGGCCAAGAATTCAATTTGAAATGGCCATAATAATTTTATATCTTATTTGTGTATAAACTATTTAAGCTTATCAAAGATGATCTTTAATTATCTGTGTATTTTCTTTCTACTTATCAAGGAATAAGAATTGATGTACTTTTGCGTATTAGGTGGAAGCTGTACGTGGACATATAGTATTACTTTCTGGTGTTGATCTAGTCGATGGTACGGTAAGTTTTCTATTGCTGTGTTAGGAGATCTGACAAAGTATTTCTTTCTCATTTACAATCTGTCTTCTTCGGCTGAATGCAATGAACCTTTAAATGTAGCACTATTTATGTAAAACTGACTAGTACTTTATTTACAGCCTGTCCTGGATGTCAAACCTTATCTACCGTATTGTGATAGCATCCTAGGAGCAACAGTTCCTGATTGGGTGAAGGTATTTTCTTCTTATTTACTAAGAAAAATTCTTTGTGTACATAATATATGTACATAGGGGTGTCCATAACCCTCAGTGTGGCCACACTGAGGGTTATGGACACCCCTATGTACATATATTATGTACACATAGCACATCCCATTTACTAATTGGGTGGAGTAAATTCCCTTCATACATTCTCAGTATCATTTTGTTTTGAGAGTCTAATCAAAAAATAATTTAGGCCAGATTTTGTTTCAGATTATTTGATGATCAAGTTTGAAAAATTATAAATATATGGTCACTTATTCTTGAACTTCAATTGTAGTATAATTAATTCTTATTCTACTAGCCAAACATATAATTAGGAATCAGTTACATCGATCCAATCCAAACCGGGCTTTGCAAGCAAAGTGTCAATAGCCAATTGTAATTCAGAAGCATGAATAAATAGTATTTTCTTTTGATACGTGAAAGTAGTTTGAGTTTCAGATGTTACATACCAATGGAAAACATTGGCTATTCTTCTGGTAATACTATCCAGTTTGAGTGAATAATTTACTTCAATTTTGGATATCAAGGTGCAGGGTATCATGACCATGAAATGTACTTAGGGCATTAATCTTGAGGAAGACCTACTGCGTGCTACTTTGTACAATTACTTTTGCCTTTCTTGCTAATTCTATGCATTTACGCCTTTCCCATTGGGAAACTAATACCAAATCTTTGAACAGGAGGACCATTTGCTAACTGTAGCTTCAGTTAACTTTTCTGAAGGTTTCTCCTCCAGTCTAGTTGATTGTTGGTCGATGGTGGTAAGACATTTTTAAAACTAAAGACGGTTTTTTCTTTCACATCTTTGACAATTTCTTTGGCATTCTGTTTTCTCTATTGGTTATATTTTATATTCAGATTGTTGTGGTTTATTCTCAATGCCTTGGTCTAGGTGCTGATTTTTATTTTTTTCTTGTTGATAACGTCATTTTTACCTTCTTTTTTTTTTTGTCTCAGGAAAAGAAGTCACTTTATGCATCTCCCAATGAATTTGAGAGTTTGATAAAACAGGTGCTCTCTTGGGATATTCGGTCCGTATCTCAACGAAGCCGACCTCATAATTTCCCAGTCAAAACCAAAACTGGCAGCACAGTGGACGATGCTTCCACGATGGAACATTACCAAGAAGATGAAGCTTTTGAAAATGGATCCAGTGCTGTGATTTATCACCTGATTTTGGAAGGTTTGGATGTTTCATACAGAATAGATTCCACAGCCAATGTTGTTGTTGAGGATGTCACTGTTTCATCTCATACACAAAACGGTGATCAAATCATTGATTGACAATGTTACACGTCTGGCCCTTAACTTTGCTCAGATATCTAACTTGTCCCTACACATTTATTTTGGTTCAATGGTACACAATGTTTTCAAGTTTGACCAATTTCTTATTCCCTTTGTTGCACAGTCTGTGCTTGTCCGATTGAACTTTGCTAAAATTTTATATGGTCAAACTTCAATTTGAACAATATATTTCGTAGAATCCACAGTTTATCAACCATGTATTTCATCGACTGTTATCAAAATTTGTTGAATTTTTTTTTTTCTTTTTAAATACTTTGTCAAACAACCCTATCTTAATATTTGAAATGAAATTGTGGTGCTTAAGAGCGTCCTCGAATTAAAATGACTCATCTTCAATAAGATCCCAGAGAATGTATGGGCTAAGCTTAGAGATGGGAAAGCTGCTTTATAATAATTTTTTGAAAATAAATAAATAAAATACATGTTTAGCCATGTCATTTCTGAGAAAAATGTGTTTTATTATGTAAATAATTTCCATCTTAATGTTAATAAGTAATTAAGAGTTATTAACTTAGAAATTATTCAATATAAAAATGGGAGATTTAAATGCCGCTTGAAGGGGATCCTTTATTTTGTGAAGCAATTGGAGGCGGAATTTACTCACATTTAGAGGGAGGCGAATATGGCAAACAGGTTAGCCAACACGGGTTACAAAAAGAAAAAAATTAAGGGCCCGTTTGCATAGTTTTACTTTCTGCAGAAGAGATTTTGAAGGAAATTACTTTAATTTTTGTTTGAAAATTTAATTTTTAAAAGAACTTTATATTCCAAAAGTACTTTTAGAAAAAGCCGCATTTGATCATTTTTTTTCTATAAACTCTTCTAACTAGAAGAAACACATCATAAAATTAGCTGAACGGGTTCAAAAATAATTTTTGGGTTTCAAAAGCAATTTTAGGTCTAAAATCTCCTCTTGACTTTTCAAAAGTCGTGCGAAATAGGCCATAAAAACCCTACAACTAAGCCCATGTTTTGTTTTGATATAAATCAGATTTTTAGTATAATTTGATAAAAGTTGATTAAATACATATAATTGACAAGTTGATAAAAATCGTGAATATTATGAAAAGTGTGGTTGAAAATGAGTTTTAAAAAATATGGGCCAAACATGGGTTTAATGAGTTCATTGGAGAAGTAATTGGCTATTAAGCTCATGTTTGACAAAGCTTTTGAGATATAAGCTAGGGGATTTTATGAAATATGATTGGAAAGTAAATAAAATTGTGAGTTCAATAAATGTGATTAAAAATAAAGTTTGATTGATTTTAAGTCTCAAAAAGAATTTTATCAAGCAGAGGCTAAGAGTGAATAAATGGGGACTTTTCAACTATAGAATGCAGTTTACGTTGTAATAAGTTCGAAATTTTCATTCTTTATGTTATTCGATCATGAAAGGTTAAAGTTTACAAAAACCTATTATTTGTCTTGACATTGGAGGTAAAGTGCATCTCCGTACATTTATCTCATGTTTGGTATCGATTTAAATTTAAATTTTAATTTAAGTTAAAGTCAACAATTAATTTTAACCACATATTTTATAGGTCACACAACTTTTCGATCACTCATTTTATCAACTTCTATCAAAATTTATTAAAAATTTGATTTTAATCTCCATCAAATATTAATTTAAGTTAAAGTTAACAATTTATTTTAACCACATATTTTATGAGTCCCACAACTTTTCAACCACACATTTCATCAATTTTTATCAAAATCTACTAAAAAATCTGATTTTAATCTATATCAAACATAGGCTTAATTCTTTTGATTAAAGCCTCCGATGAAAAATAAAATTATATATGATTTATTAACGATTTAATTTATAAATAGATAGAAATAAGTGGTGAATAAATTTATAGTACCAATTGATAGTTTAAGAATGGCTAACTAAGAAGGAGGTGAATTCATTTTTTTTAAAAAAATTCAAAAATTAATCTTAAATTTGTTAGGAAAAATACAAAAGGAAATTAGAACTACTGTTAGAAGTAAATAAATAAAATAATGAAAAGAAACATTACAATAAATAGAGTAACAATAAAATAGAGGAAATATGGTTGTTGATGTAGTAGCAGTATTGGAAGGGACCGATGCCTATGTTGCGCACAAATTCCTTAAAACAGATTTACTCCATATTGTTGTGCAAAATGATTGATAGCGTTTGTCTCCTATGATACAACGGTTGAAAGTAGTTGACTAGCACCTCGTCACTACTTTAGGCGAACTATGAATGCTCACACTTCTACAACCGAGTCAGAACAAAAAAATATCTAAACTACTAAGAACAAGACTCTTGAAACAAAGAGGGAAGAGAGAAAATTAGAGAGACGAGAGATCTCCAAAATTTTTGATGTGTGGAATGAGGAGGAGAACACCTCTTTATTTAGTACTAGGATAAGAAGAGGTTTCAATTTTCCATTAATTTGCATTAACATAAAAATGTTACAATAGTCATTAGAGCTTTGTAACAACCAATTCAATTGGGAAAAATTAATTAGAGAATTGAAACATATTAACTTTGTTGTTTCAATTGTTATTTACTTCAATTTATTTTGATTTTTTGTCCAACAATTCCCCACATGAATGAAATTAACAGTAATGAAAGATAGACACAATGATAGAATTCAATGATCGAAACCTGCATAGAATAGGTAGATCCTTTTGAACATTTCCTTGTGTAAGTATGTTTACTTTACTAACTGATTAGTAGATATGATGTCATTGAACTATTCTGTTATTTATGTAAAAAATGACACACTCCTCACATGCTTTTTCCTAACACAACTCAATTATCGAAGTTATGTTCATTTTGGTCATGGACATCTCTTAGTTCTATGATAGTTTCTAAGGAATTAAGCTTTTGTAATTCTCCTTTGAGTGGTCCCACTTCTCTCTCACATACGTGATCTCTTAATTAAGAGTAACTCGTATTACTCCGCTCGAATATTTCAACACATAAGAATTATTAAAAGTTTGCCTTATCATTTTTCTTATTTCATCATAGGAATGGATTGGGATGAATTCCCACAGTGATCCACCATGATCTTTACAATTAGGTTGTCCCTTTAAACCTAGAGTTTGAGATCTTTAGTCAACTAGGTTGGGTATCCATGGTATCGATTTATTCATTCAAGGTTTTAGTCCCATTCCACTCGATGATTTCTCAACTAACTCTCTATTTAACCCATCGGTCAGCAGATTCCTAGTATTATCTTTTGATCTTAGATAGTCAATGAAGATAATTCTAGTAGAGATTATTTATTTAATGTTATTGTGTTTTTGACGAATATATCTTAACTTACCATTATATATGTTGCTCTGTGTCCTACCAATTGCATATTGACTATCACAATGTATGTATATTATAGGTACGTGCTTTGACTACCTTGGGATATCCATTAAGAAATGGCGTATCCATTTTATTTCTTCCCCACATTTGTCCAACGCGACAAATTCAGATTCCATTGTGCATTTGTCTATAGTAGTTTGTTTCAACGATTTTCAAGACACAGCTGCACCTCCTAGTGTGAACACATATCTACTAGTAGACCTTAAGTCTTTTAAGTCAGATATCCGGTTTGAATCACTGTATCCTTCTAGGATAGCTGGATATCTTGTATAGTGTAGTCCATCGCCATTTTGCTTCTTCCCCCATTTATCCCCTTAAGGTCCCAACTTGGAACCTTTTTTATTTGGCTTCTTCTTTGCTATGGAGTTTTGACCATCTTTCACAATGTTGGCCTTAGCCTTATGCTGGTATACCCCCTCACTTATCAAATCCTCTGTTGTCTTCCTCAATGCGAATTCTAACAATCAAATCTTCAATATTCATCTCATTTCGCTAGTGTTTAAGGAAGTTCTTAAAGTATTTTCATCCTAGTTGTATCTTCTCAATAATAGCAGCCATTTAAAAAGGTTCACTCAATGACATCTCCTCAGCATGGATCTCATGTAAGATCACTTGGAGCTCTTGAACTTGAATGATCAGAGTTTTGGAGTCGACCATCTTGAAATTTAGGAAGCGACCTACCACATATTTCTTAGCTCTAGCATCCTCTGTTTTGTACTTCCAATCGAAAGACTCACATAGCTCATTTGCTAACGTCTTTGCACTATAGAAATTGTACAAAGAATCAGTTAGCCCATTCAGACATAATTTCGACACATGTATTCAGAATGTTTCCAAGCATTGATGACTTGGCTGTCAGTCTCATCCTACTTCAGCTTCGGAGGATCCTCTGTTAAGAACTTTGCAATGTCGAGGGAGGTGAGATAAAACAACATCTTTTACTGTCACCTCTTAAAATTCAGCACGTTGAATTTCTTCGATTTATCTCCGTAAGTAATAGATGTTGGTACTGTTGGTTGTTGGGGGGGGGGGTCTACAATAGGAGTAGGCTCACGGCTAGTAATGGTTGTATGAGAAACGGTGATTTCACTTGCCCTTTTTTCTGAAATATCAAATATGCTAATTTTAGAATCGAGAAATTATGCTATTTTCATAAATAAGAAAATATGCTCATTTTTCAATTGAAGATACGTAATTTTTCCAAAATCGTTTGAAAAATTATGTTATTTTCTCATTAACGAAAATATGCTAATTTTCCAAATGAAAAATATGCTTATTTTTAAACACGATAAAAATTAAGCTATTTTTTCAACAATCGAATATCACTCTACAGACAATTTTGGAGAAGATTAGAAGGGTCTAAATCTAACCTCCTTTGAAAATATTCAGTTCCCATATTGGTTGAAGGGGTCACAAATGGTCCTACCTAAAACCCAACCTACTAGACAGAACTTGTGAATCCAACACATCCTTCTTCTTTTAAGAAGAATTTGTTTTAAGATGTTAGAAAAAATACTAAAGAAAATTGGAAATACTACTAGAATTATACAAATAAAATAATAATAATAATTAAAAACATTACAATAAACAAAGTAATAATAAAATAAAGGAAATCAAGACTCGTAAATCGGACTCATGAAGAAGGTCAAGACAGATCCTTCAAGAAATGATCTTAAAATACAAACGTTAAAGAAAATATCAAGATCAAGAACTTAAAAGTCAAACGTCAAAGAAAGATCAAGAAGAGAGTCCGAGAACCAAACTTCGAAACAAGATCAAAGATTAGATTTCTTAGTTCTAATGTAAATGTACTAATACTTGGATCTTTACCAATGTATGATAAAAGCTCAAAAATCATTTTGTGCAATAAAAACTATTTTAATTATCACATGTATAAAATATTTTGTTCAATAGTAAAATTGATTTTCAAAATGAAGTTTGAATTTAGATCATATTTTTAAAACATCATTTACCTTGAAAACTAGTTAAAAACACTTTTCCAAAATTTTACATTTGTTAAAATATTTAAATCGAATCAAATGGGATAAAAAAGGGGAAAATCGACCAGATCGACCACAATCAGCCAAACGACCGGTCGAAAGATTTGGACATATGGACTGTCGTCCCGCTGAAGGGGACTGACGTTCGGACCATTGTAACGTCTAGTTGGTCCATGCAGATGTTTGGCGGATTTTTTACCGTTCTGATTTCAAACAAACAACAACTGTTTTGGTTGTCCGAACACAAGGGCAGACATCAAGTTTGTTGTCTGGTTCGACGGATTATTTTTTTTATTTTTGACCTCTATAAATACTCTAACTCTTTCTATTCTTTGCAAGAGTTTCAAGAGCAATAAGTGAGATATATTATGAGAGGATTTTTAAGCCTACATTGCATTCGTTTAATTTATATCTTTATATCAAAAACTTTGATTAATTCAAACTCTTTTCATCATCTTCATCAAAGTTTTTCATCTTTCTTTTTGTACTTCATTTATTTTTATCATTCATAAAAGAGAAATATATTTTGAAGAAAAGTTTCTAATTTACATTACATCTATTTCTTCCACTTTTTCTTATTGAATACTTTAATTGATTGAATCAAACTTTTAAAATCATCATATTCATCAGAGTTTATCATCTCTCTTTTAGAATTTAATTTATTGTTATATTCATTAAAAGAGAGAAATATTTTGAGAAGATTTTTGAACTTAAATTGCATTTAATTCTTCTTCATCTTCCTATTGAATCTAAATTTTAATTATTATATTCATCAAAATTTTCATCTAATACTTGAACTATCATTTGTTGCTATTGATTGAAGTGTTAGCCTATTTTAGTATTTAATTAATTTGTATCATTTTATCAAGACAAGTTTCATTGTAAAATCATTTTGTTATACTTGTGGGTCATATTGAGGTCCATAAAACTCAATAGTGCGGGTTATATTGAAGTCTTGTAAAGTACAATATTGTATGAGGATCGGTGCTGCTAATTCGTAAGTTATCGAAAACATTATAAATCGTTGGATTGTATCATAAGTCAATCACTATAGTAAAAAGACCATGTTGGTCCAGGAACGCTTTGTAACGAAAGACGTAGATCATTACTTTGGATCAAACCTCCATAATTATATCGTTTGCATTCTCTCTACTCTTTTACTTATTGTTATTCCATTTACATCTATTATTTCATTATCTAATTGTGTTTTATTTGCTTATGATAATTAATAATTGATGAATGTATTCTTAACTAACTGGATTTAAGTTTATTTTTCGAAGAAAGTTCTAAAAATCAATTCACCCACTCTGGTTAGACATTCTTGGGCTTTCAATTGATATCAGAGATAGGTGATCATTTTGAATTTAAACATTTCAAAATCTTGAGTAATGACTAATCAGAATTTTCAAAATGTTGAGAAGTATTCTATAAATTGTCATCCTTTCTTTGATAGTACCCATTATAACTATTGAAAAATTAGAATGATGATTTATGTTCAATCAATAGATTATAATGTTTGTGAAGTTATTGCCTTAATGTCGATAATGGATGAAAGCACTTTAAGCAAAAATATAAATGATGAAGAAACTGATGACCTAGTTCTTCTTGTCTAAAAATTGGAGGGATTTTCGTAACAATTGGCGATTTCAAAAGAAAAAAGAAAGGGCAAAGAGAAAAGTAATAAGATTATTTGCTATGATTGTGACAAACCCGATAACAACAAAACCGATTGTCCATACAAGAATAAATTATTAAAAAAAAAAGTACTCCAAGCAACATGTGATGAAATTGAAGATGATGATCATGGAGAAAATGAAAGACAAGGGGAAGTTGTCAACATGTGCTTTATGGCCATTGAAAATGAGGTAAACACGAATGATAATTCTTTATATAATAAATTATCTACCTCTTATGATGAACTTCTTGAAAACTTTGAAAAATTAGCTCTCAAACACTCTACTCTCAAAAAGAAAAATTCTTTATTGGAAAAATAGGTAAAGAAACTTTTAAAAATTTAAAATGATTTTGAAAAAGAAAACGTCGATTAGGATTATTTAATTAAGGAGAACTTCTTTAAAAGAAAAGATTTTATATTTGACTAAAATTGTTTGCAAAATTACTCAAAGTAAGAAAAATTTTGATCTAATGATTGATAAACAAAAATTTGTTTTCGATAAAGGAGGAATTTGATACAACCTTTTTTGAAACAAAACTCTTTCAAAAATTTCTTCGTTAAAGAATCTAATTCGTCTCTTCCAAATGTCAACTGTAGTTTTTGAAACAAAAGTGGACATACAGCCTTCAATTATTCTATCAAAAAGAAATTACAATTTGAAGACAATCACAAGTGAATTCAAAAGTTGACAAACTCTAACTACCAAGGACCCAAAGTTATTTGGGTACCAAAGATAAAAAAGTTGTTGTAGGTACCAAAGAAAATAAAGAGTAAATGATTCTTGGATAGTGAATATTCAAAGCACATGACTGGAGATCCAACTTTGTTATCAATCTTCAAAAGAAAGATCGTGATCATGTCACTTTTGGAGATAATGTCAAAGGAAAAATAATTGACATTGGAATTAACGGTAATTATTCTTGTCTCTCTATTAAAAATATTCTCTTATTTGATAATTTTAAACATAATCTACTTAACATTAGTCAATTATGCAATAAATGTTATCATATAAAATTTGATTCTTCTAAGTACCTTATTGAGGATACTATATTAAAAGAGGTATAAAACGCTGGAGTAAGAATATTTATGTGATAAACATTGAATTTGAAAGTAAACAAAACTGTTTATCAAGTTTAAAAGATGATTCTTGATTATGGCATAAAAGATTAGGTCATATTTGCATGGACTTACTTTAAAATATTTTCAAAAATTATTTTGTTAAAGGTATGCCAAATTTGAAATTTGAGAAAGAAAAAAAAATTGTGATGCAAGTAAATTTGGAAAAAAAGTGAAGAGCTCTTTTAAATAAAAGCATTATTCTTCAAATACAAGACCTTTACAACTTCTCTATATAAATTTTTTTGAACCATCTAAAATCACGAGCTAAAGTAATAAATATTATGCTTTCATAATTGTTGATGACTTTTCTAAATTTATTTAAGTCCTATTTTTGAACCTAAATGATGAAGCTTTGATTGCATTTAAACATTTTTGTAAATAGGTTCAAAATGAAAAATGGTACACTATTACTACCATTTGGAGTGATCATGGTGGAGAATTTGACATGTTACATTTGATGAGTTTTACAAAATTAATGGCTATGAACACCATTTCTCGATTCCTAGAATTCCTCAACAAAATGGTATAGTAGAAAAGAAAGAATCACAAATTGCAAGAAATAACATGGACTATGTTAAATGAAAATGATTTATCAAAATTTTTTTGTATCGAAGCCATTAACACTCTGCCATATTATGAATAGAGTCTTAGTTAGTCAAAAGAAAACAAAAACTCCTTATGAACTTTGAAAAAATAGAGTTCTCAATATTGATTATTTCAACGTATTTGGTTGTAAATATTTTATTTTGAACACTAAAGAAAGTTTGGAAAAATTCAAAGTCCAATTGGAATTCTTCTTGAATATTCATCTATTAGCAAAGCTTATTAAGTTTTCAATAAAAGAACTTTAGTTGTTGAAAAATCTATGCATGTAATATTTGATGAAGTTAATCTTCTTGATCAAGAGAAGTGTATTGATAATGATGTAGGTTTGGAGATTCATTTTGAGCAAATGAACATCCAAAATCTAAACAAGGAAGATTCCAAAAATCTTAAGGATTAACATGAGAAAGCAAATATACAACAAGATGAAAAAAATCTCCCAAAACTCAAAATGATCTACATTTACCTAAGGAATAGAGGATTGTCCCTTTTCATCCAAAAAAAAAAACTCTTCATTGGTACTCCTTCCAAAGGTGTAAGTACTAGGGCTTCTGCTAGTAATCATTTTAATAATTGTGCTTTTATTTCACAAATTGAATCAAAAAATTTCAAAGTCGAGTTTGATGAATTTTGAATTCAATTATGCAAGAAGAACTAAATTAGTATGAAGAAATTATGTTTGAGATTTAGTAGCCAGACCAAGTCATCAAACCGTCATTGTTACCAAATGGATTTTTAGAAATAAACGAGATGAAAATCGAATAATTATGCATAACAAGACTAGATTAGTGGCTCAATGTTATAATCCAGAAGAACGTATCGACTTTGAAGAAATATTTGCATCGGTTGCTAAATTAGAATCATTTTACCTGCTTCTTGCTTTTGCTTATCATAAAGAATTTACTTTTTATCAAATGGATGTTAAAAGTGCATTTCTAAATGGTTTTATTCAAAAAGAAATATTTGTAAAGCAATCATTGATTTTAAAAATCAAGTATCTAGATAATGTTTTCAAACTAAGAAAAACTCTTAAAAATCACATGTGATAATGTTTTCAAATTAAGAAAAGCTCTTTATGATTTAAAGTAGGCTCCTAGAGCATGGTATGAAAGATTGAGCAAATTTCTTCTTTCAAATGATTTTTCAAAGGAAAAAAATGGATACTACACTTTTTATCAAAACCAAAAATGATAACATGATTATTGTGCAAATTTATGTTGATGATAATATTTTTGGTGCCACTAACATTTCTCTTTGTGAAAATTTTTCTAATTGTAGGAGCAAAAAGTTTGAAATGAGTATGATGGTGGAACTCAAGTTTTTCCTTGAACTTCAAATCAAACAAATTAATGATGAAAATTTCATTAGTCAAACTAAGTACTTCATGGACATGTTCAAGAAGTTTGAAATGGAAAGGTTGAAACAAATGTATACTTCAATGAGTTCGTTAATCAAGTTAGACAAAAATGATCAAGGTACATCCGTAAACATAATAAAATATCGAGGTATGATTAAATCTCTTCTTTACTTAACCGCTAGTGGACCCGATATTATGTTTAGCGTGTGCTTATTTGTTAGATTTCAATCTAATCCTAAAGAATCACACCTTAATTCCATAAAATGAATCTTCATATATTTTAGTGGTACTAGAACATTAGGTCTTTGATATTGTAAAGGCACCTAAAAGAGGGATATTGCATTAGAATTTGTGAATAAGAAAAATCAATTGGCTGACATTCTCACTAAACCGCTAACACTTGATAGATTTTCATACATTCGAAGAGGTCTGGGAATTATCAATGAATTTGAAGTATGTGGCTAAATTGTAATCTTACATTATTGATTCTATATACATCATTAGTTGAAGTTTATATAAACTTTACCNTGGGAATTATCAATGAATTTGAAGTATGTGGCTAAATTGTAATCTTACATTATTGATTCTATATACATCATTAGTTGAAGTTTATATAAACTTTACCCAATTGATTATGTTTTTAACATTTCATCAATCGTGCTTTGATTAGTATTTTGCTATAAATGTTATGATTATCCTCTTGTTTAAACTTACATATATTTGGTATTTTGTGCTTAATTGAGGGGGAATATTATTATTTCGTATGGTTGATTTAAAGTTTTGATCTTATATGCCATACTCCCGCTTTCATATGTTCTACTTTTTTGCTTATACCAAAATGAAGAAATTGAGTAAGATGGATTTGAAAAGCATTGAAAGGGAGACTATGAGTGAGATGATATGCTTTGAATGATTAAATGATACGCTTTGAATGATATACTTTGAATAATCTATTATTTGATATATTTTAAATGAATGACAATTTACTTGTAAAAGATAGGGGGAATATGCTTTAAATGTGAGATATTTATTCTTTATCCCTTGTTGATAGTACTTTGCAAATAATCTTGTTTATCTAATCAAAAATGGGTAAATTGTTGACCAATGGTTAATTATAACCTTAAAATTTTGATTATAACAAATAAGTTAATCTTGTTTACTAACAATTGAATTTAAAGTACTTATAGTTTTCAAAGCATCCAATGATAAATTGATCGATCGTCATCAAAAGATCAAAATCAAGACTATCATAAATCGGACTTATGAAAAAGGTTAAGATCGAAGTTACATATTCAATGCAGTTCCTTCAAGAAAATATCTTAAAAGACAAACGAAAAAAAAAAAGATCAAGATAAAAAACTTAAGAGTCAAACGTCAAAGAAAGATCAAGACGAGAGCTTAAGAGCCAAATTTTGAAACAAGATCAAATACTAGATTTCTTAGTTCAAATGTAAAAATACTAATACTTTAATCTTTAGTAATTAACGATACTAGCTCAAAAATCATTTTGTGTACTAAAGACTATTTTAATTGTCGCTTGCATAAAATTGATTTTCAAAATGATGCTTGAACTTAAATAATCATTTTAAAACATCATTTACCTCGAAAACTAGTTAAAAATACCTTCTAAAAGTCTACATTTTGTCAAAATATTCAAATAGGACAAATGGGGTCAAAAACGAAAAAATCGACCGTACCGCCACGGTCGACCACAACCAGTCAGACGTCCGGCCAGAGGATGTAAACGTCCAAATCATTGTCCAGCTTGAGGAGGTGAACGTCCGGACCATTGTCCGAAATCCCAAAGAGTTTTGGTGGATGTCCGGTTGGTGCAACGGTTGGATTTTTTACCATTGTGATTTCAAAAGCATAACGACTATTTTGGTCGTCCGGACACAAGGGTAAACGTCCGGTTCGACAAATTATTTTACTTTTGGAACTCTATAAAATACTCACTCTTTCCATTCTTTGTAAGAGTTCCAATAGCATTAAGTGGGATATATTTTGAGAGGATTCTTTAAGCCTACATTGCATTCATTTAATTTATTTTTTCATATAAAAAACAATGATTGATTCAAACTCTTTTCATAATCTTCAAAATTTTTCATCTCTCTTTTTGTATTTAACTTATTTCTATCATTCATAAAAGAGAGATATATTTTGAAGAAGAGTTTGAACTTACATTACATCTATTTCTTGCACTTCTTCGTATTGAATACTTCGATTGATTGAATCAAACTTCTAAAATCATTATATTCATCAAAGTTTTTTGTTTCTTTCCTAAAACTTAATTTATTACTATCATTCATTAAAAGAGAGAACTATTTTGAGAAGATTTTTGAACTTAAATTATTTATCAGGAGATGAGTTTCGTTGTAAAATCATTTTATTATACTCATGTGTCATATTGAGGTCCATAAAGTTTAACAGTGTTGGTCATATTGAGATCTCGTAAAACTCAATATTGTACAACGATCAGTGCTCCTTATTTGTAAGTTATGGAAGCCCTGCAAACAGTTGGATTGCACTATAAGTCAATTAATATAGTGAAAATGTCTTGTTCATGCCAGAGAGCTTGATAATTGAGGACGTAGTCATTGCTTTAGATCGAACCTCTACAATTATCTCGTTTGGATCATCTCTACTATTTTACTTATTTTTATTCCGTTTATATTTATTATTTGATTTATCTACTCATTTTTTATTTACTTACAATTATTACTAATTGATCAACGTATTCTTAACTAACTTGATTTAAGTTTTTTTTTTTTTGTTGAAAAAGTTCTAAAAACTAATTTACCCCCCTCTTAGTTAATTATTCTTGAGCTTTCAACTTAGTTACTACTTTAGGCGAACTGAGAATACTCACATTTTTATCATCGAGCTAGAACAAAAAACTATCTAAACTACTAAGAACAAAACTCTTGAAACAAAGAGGGAAAAGAGAAAATTTGAGAGAGGAGAGAACTCTCAAATTTTTGGTGTGTAAAATAAAGAGGAGAACACCTCTTATATAGTACTTGGATGAGAAGGGATTTCAATTTTTCTTGAATTTGCATTAACATAAAAATATTACAATAGCCATTAGGACTTTGTAACCACCAATTCAATTGGAAAATTAATTAGAGAATTGAACATATTAACTTTGTTGTTACAATTGTCATTTACTTCGTCTTATTTTGATTTTTTCCCAACAAAATCAAGCAAGTTAAGAACAAATAGATCAATCAAATAATAAATGTAACTAAAATAACGATAAGTAAAAGAAAAGAGAGGATGCAAACTTTATAATTATGGAGATTCGATCCAAATCAATGATCTTCGTCATCCGTACCAAGCTCTCCGTCACGAGTAAGACATTTTCACTATATTGATTGACTTATGATGCAATTACAAGATTTTACAATATTTTCGGTGACTTACAAACAACAAGCACCGATCCTTGTATAATATTGAATTTTAAAGGGAGCTCAATATGACCTACAAGTTTAGAGAAATACTTTTTCAATAAAATTTCTCTTTTAATAAATGATACAAATGAATTAAGTATCAAGAGAAACTAACACTTCAATGAATAGTGGTAAATAATAGTTCAAGTATTAGATGAGAAAACTTTGATAAATGTGATGATTTAAAAGTTTAATTCAATCAATTAAAATTTTTGATACGAAGAAGTACAAGAAATAAATGTTATGTAAGTTCAAGGATTGGCTCAAAATATTTCTCTCTTTAATGCACTAGAAAGTCCTTTTGTTGACTGCAAAAGAGAACATGTTTATATAGGACAATTTACAAAACTTTTCTATGGGTTTGGATGAGGGATCGATCGACCGAAAAAATGTAGTCATTGGACAAAAAGGATAGAAGTCGGAATGGTCAAATTTTAAGCCGTTATAATCAACAAATTTTTCCAGTTTGTTCCAATCCGAATATAGGAAATAAAATAAAAACTACTGACGTGGACTTAAAATATTTTTGTCTGTACTCATTTAGATATTTTTTTTTAAAAAAAAATTACTTAAATAATCATTAGTTAGAACTATTTTTATTTTTCTAGAATTTTCTTAATTTTGTTTTCAAAATTTTAATTTTTTTAGAATTTTAGATTTTATTTTTTTGAAAATCTTTACTTTTTGGAATTTATCAATTTTTTTTTAATTTACGTTTTTTTAATTTTAAGTTTTTATAATTTTTAAAAATTTATCTGTTCAAATTTAATATTTTTTTAATTTTAATTTTAGAATTTTATTTAAATAAAATTTGAAATGTTCGTTTTCCATGTTTTGGGTGTTTTCAGAATTTTCATTGAAAATAATAAAAAATTCAAAAATGCATTTTGAGTTTTATATTATAAATTTATCCTTTTTTTTTTTTGAAAATATATTTTCAAAAATACTAGACAAAATATGTTTTCAGTGTTTTGCAAAACTAAACATTGAAAACGACTTGAAAACAGCAAATCAAACGCACCAATAGTTTTTAAGCTCTCGTCTTTGAAATATTTTAGCTTAAATTCTTTGGAAGACTTGACTTTGATTTTGACCTTTTCCGTGAGTCCGATTTGTAGTGTTAATCTTGATTATGATCTTTTAACGACGATTGATCAATTTTTCATTGAATGTTTTGAAAACTATGATCATTTAAATTCAATTATTAGTAAACAAGATTAACTTATTTTTTATGATCAAAATTATAAAGTTAAAGTTAACCATAGATCAACATTTATGAATTTAATGAAATGTATGATTGAAAATAAAGTTTAATTTATAAATTTGTCAAACGGGAACTAATATATATAAGAGTAGGGACAATGATAGTCTCATTTTGTAGTGTTGAGTGCCTAAAACCGTCTAGAAAGTTTGGATAGAAACATTAATAATGTTTTACGAGGACAGTTTCCACACGGCCGGTCTGGAAAATGACTTTAATGGGTCGAAAGATCCATGATTGACAACAATTGGCTCGGAGCCGGCTGCATTGTCGTCTCACGCGGATATCTAATTAACTCGCGTCTCCAAAATCGGCCTTGTTTTGTGTTCATTAAATAACAAGAACGCCCTCTCCCATTTACAATAGAGTGATCCATTTGATTTTATTGTGCAAATTGTAAATGTTTTTTGAGTTTCAGACATTTGAACCCTCGAAACGATAGTTCTTTGTGCAAATCATCTATGTTGTCTCGTTTCTTCCATTTACTCTATTAAATGATCGCATGCAACCCACTCATGTGATTTGCCCAATAACATATTTGTCAAAACACTAGTTGACCATCTTCTCTCGTAAACTTCTAGTCACTCTAACATGGTAATATTATGCGTATATGTTCATAACTGTATCTATATTTATATATATGTAAATAAATCATAACCAGATTTATATATGTAAAATTATACTCAAATCTTCTTTTTGCACAAGAGAAGAACAATGGATTATACGAGTTTATTAAAAAATTTCGCGCTAAACTTAGCATTAGGTAATAAAATAAAAAATTCTATTTTTCAGATAATCTGCATTCTTGAAGGGAATTTCGAATTTATTGTTGTACACGATCTCTAGTTTGATGGGTGAAAATGATGTGTTTTGTAAGAGATTTTACACCGATAATGTGCACGAAATCGAAACATCATTCGACTTACCGAAATCTGATTTGAGAAGATAAAATAGTGATTTACCGACTTTGAACATAATAATATGGATTCTACACTTCCCAATATGAGTGAACGCATGTTGTTCTTCAATTCAAACCTTAACGTGAAATCAAAAGAATATTAGTTACTTTTCAAAATCAAAATACTAAATTAGAATGAAATCGAAAAATGAAAGAGGAGATGCAAGTGATGCGATCGGTCGAGGCAAGT
>CAIGRT010217084.1:0-10402 GCA_903798405.1 Fraxinus platypoda
AAGATTGAAAATGATGTAATTATGAAACGTTATCAAATTATGAGAACAAGTAGAGAACAATTGCAATAAAATATCTCTTACTTTAATTTTTTTTTGTCACTTCGTGAAAGTTTGATTGTGCCCCCTAGCTTTAAAAGTCTGCGTACTGAAGCTGGCAGCTAAAGAAGTCTCTGCTTAAGTTATAAAATGAGATTTCAGTTTGAGCTTCTCTTTTCTTTTACACATTCATGTACGTAAATAGAAACTGGGATGGATTACCAAAATTACTTCAAAAGATCTAAACAAAATGCAAGATTACGCGTACATAATGGGAAAATAGATTCTCTTGGTCTAGTCGGATTCAATATTGAAAGTTCGGGGACTTTTAAGAAAAAGTTAAATGAGGGCTAACAGATTTACTCAATTTATTGTATCACACATTTGTATCAATTTTGATATACATATTTCTTTTTCCAACCTATTCCATTGTGATTGCATCGTACTTTTAAACACAAGTATCATTAAATTTAGGGAAAATTGCAGCCACGGTATCAAGTATTTCACATTTTTGCAGACCTTGCCCAAATTTTTTATTTGTGTCACCCATGGTACCAAACATTTAAACAATTCGCACCCGAAGTCCAAATTGACAGAAACCGTTAGTTTGACTGGTAGTTGACCAAAAATTAAAAATCTGACTAATTGTTGACTAATTCTTAAAGGACAAAATGGTAATTTTTCCTTTTTTCATATAAAAAAATTAAAATTAAATAATTAAATCAAAAACGAAAACCCATGTCATCTTCTGCAACCACCCCCAACCCACCCAACCCAAAATCAAAATTGCCGGCACCACCACACCGACACACCCACCTCCACCACTGTCCAAGGGCAACAATCTCCGGCGCAACCTCTCAACCATTCCACATGAGAACTTATTGATTTCAGGGACTACTTTGATTCCCTTGGATTTGATTTTTTCAAGTGCACCTATGTCAAGAACATGAGTTTTTCCCTCTGTGTTCTTTAGCTCCAATGGACCAGCAGATGGGCGTTTTAGCCCGCATTTCTTAGTGTTTTCAAGAATCATCCATGCCGAAACTAGCAAAATCCTGTCAACAATCCAAAGTGGTAGCCACTTTAGCATAACCCAGAACAAAAAATGGAGGAATATTCATCAGAAAGTCCCAAGAAAAAATATAGGGTTTCTAGAGATGCGAGTAGAATGAATTCAACAATCTTTAAATTTTCTTCTTGTGTTTTTCTATAATCTCTAACGGATTAATTAAATCAATGAGTGTAGGCATCAAGGATTTTCCAATCGAAGAACAAGAAAGTTAATCAAAATAGAAACGAAGAATTAGAAGAGACTAATGGTCGAGGAATTGGGCCGAGTTCCAGTAGTTGCAACTCTGAGGATGACTGCAGTGGTTCTCAAGAATTCGAAGGCTCAAGCAGTCTGAACTCAAATGGAAAAACGAGATCTAGCAGGGGTTCTGCAACTGATTCAAATCGACCTTGAAAGAATCCCTTGGACAGTGGCGAAGGAGGGTGTGCCGGTGTGGTGGTGCCGGCAGTTTTTATTTTGGATTGGGTTGGGGTGGTTGGAGAAGATGACGTGGGTTTTGGTTTTTGATTTAATTATTTGATTTCAGTTTTTTTTATATGAAAAAAAGGGAAAATTATCATTTTGTCCTTTAAGAATTAGTTAACAATTGGTCAGATTTTTTATTTTTGGTCAACTAACGGACAAACTAATGGTTTCTGTCAATTTGAACTTCGGGTGCGAATTGTTGAAAGATTTGGTACCGTGGTTGGCACAAATCAATAGTTTGGATAAAGTCTGTAAAAATGTAAAAGATTTGGTACCGTGACTGCAATTTTCTCTTAACTTTATATAAAAAAAATGTCTTAATCATCATGATAAAATTGCAAATTTGAAGGCATAAATCCTTTCTCTATCCTAGAACTTGACCCCTTTTTCTCTTTCTAGTTATATAATAATTACACAGACACGTACACAAACACGTACGTAGGGCCACTGCAAGTAAAGATTTCAATTTCTTTTACCATTAGTGTAGACATATATAAGTATAAATCCTTTTCTCTTCTTTTAGCCCCTCTTTGGTAGGAATTAAAATTAATTTTTTAGTAAATTTTAATAGAAATTGATAAAAAATGTGATTGAAAAATTGTGAGACATATAAAATATACAGTTAAAATTAATAATTGACCTTAACTATATTAAAAATCTAAATTTTAATTTCAATCAAACAACGCGTTTTCATTCCTACCCCAACTCCGAATAAGAGAAATAGCTTCTAAAAATAAGTGAAAACCAATAGAGTAGGTGTAGCTGTATTGAGGGCATATAGGGGTATAGGTAGATTAGATTGGTGAAGTATGAATCGGGAAAGTTTATGTAAAGCAAATTTAAAGTCGAAGTCTTCAAACTGTGAAATATGGACGTTTATGTTCTTATTTGCTTTTCAATGTTTCTTAAGAGTTCTTTTAACTTTCAAATTTCGATGCACATATATTTTTAATACAAATAAGTTGTCTATTTTGCTGTTTAAAGGCATGTTAGAGATTATGCACCTTATAAACTTAATCAAACACATTATTGTCTTGCAAATGAGTTATGTTATGAAAGTAATTCTGGATGGGTTCTAATGTGAAAATCCACGAACGTTGAATTGAAAGTTAAGAAACTCGTGTGGTGTAAAAAAAAATCAAAGTAGGTTGCACGTGAATTTCCATTGAACAGATCCCATCTATTTTGCCGTCAAACCTAATATCATACATGTGAGTTACACTCTGAATATAGTTTTAGTTAAATTCTATAGTTATAGAGACATCATGATTTTGTACACGATAACTAGCTTTTTATTGTTAAAAGAGGGATTTTGAGAAGAAAGAAATAGGTAAATAGTAATCTTACACGTGGTCTATATATTCTTCAGAGGGAAAATGGGTGATTTACTAAAGCAACCCCTCAAAGTATTTTATTGACAAAATGAATGGTGTAGAACTCGTATGGACTGAAACTCAAAACTCGAGTACTCATAAGTTAGAAAAAAATTGTAAAAAGGTTTAAACATCTTATTTACAAAGTCTAGATATCTCGACTGCAATTTTCTCCTTTCAAAAATAACAGTTGAATTAATGACTGGAACAATGAAGTGGTGTAAAGCTTCGGAGAGAACTCCAAAAAGTGCTTAAAAGTTGAAACACTTCTATTTCTCTCTCCGCTTTTGCTCTCCATTATAGATCAGAGTTGGTTAATAATTCGAAACACTCAGCACAATCCCCGAGCTGGCGTTATGGCCCATTATCAGGTGTCTACTTTACACCAGTACACTTCCACCGCTAACCTCTGAAACCCAAAAAACGCACACACCCAAATCAAGATAAAAAAAAAAAAAATCGCATCTTTTATATATATATATATATATAAATATCTACACACTTTTTTATATGATTTCTGTCTCTAAAGTATTGCGTTTGTGGTTGTTATTTGACTCGCATGGCATGGCAGTGATGAATGGGTTTTAGACACCGAGAATGGAAAAGGGTTCAGCTTCTGGTGCGCAAGATTCACTCAATGGTTTGAACTTTGGCAAGAAAATATATTTTGAGGATGTAGGTAGTGGAGTTCAGGCTAAAACTGGATGTGGGCCGCCGGTGGTGGCTCCCGGGCTTCCGCCGCCGGTGCCGTCAAAGAAGGGGAGGGGTGGTGGGGTGCAGGGTGGCCAGCCACCCAGGTGTCAAGTGGAAGGGTGTCAGATAGATCTGAGTGATTCTAAGGCTTACTATTCAAGGCACAAAGTCTGTGGTATGCACTCCAAGTTTCAAAAAGTCATTGTTGCTGGCCTTGAGCAAAGGTTTTGCCAGCAATGCAGCAGGTCAGATTTTCTTTCTCTCTCCTCTCTCTCTATATAGCTTTATTCCAATCTATATACATGCAACAGTGTACACATTTTCAAAAAATAGCTTCATATATTGTATAGGGATTTTTTATATTATTTTTGTTGGTTAGGTGTGTTCGATGATGACATGGTGTTAATTCATCGTGTCGGTTTATAGTCTCTGTGTGTTGGATTCGAGTTTATCATATTTTGTTTGGATGATTAATATTAGAAATTTAGTATCCTTGAGGGAGTTTTTACCGATGCTGAGGATGTCTCCTTCTGATTTCCCAGTGTAAAGGCCTTTTAAAGTTCATTCAAGATATTGATTGGGATTTTGGTGGAATTGGGTTTTGTTTTATGATATATTATGTAGATTGTTGATGTTTAGTAAATGGCTTTCGTGTTTTAGTGAATGCCCCAACGCAAAATGAAAAGCCTGTAAATTCATGTTCTTAATTGTTTTCTTGTAACATATCGAATTGGTTTGCGGGCTTTCAATAATGAGACCGAGCTTGGTTCTCCAGTGCCTGGCTATTTCCTTTCCAGTCACCCGGTTGGGCCAAGCTAATGAGTTCCAGGCTCAGCACATTCGTAGTAAACGAAATATGGAATTTGTTGTAGAACTAGAAAATAAATATTATTGGATAATTTTCTTATTCCTGCCATTTCATTAGCTAAATATGTGACAAATTGAAGTGGAGCAACCAGTTGGAAGGCAGGACGGCACACACTTAAGAATACTAAGAAAAAAATTTGAAGTAAAAAGATATGCTATGCTCTCTTGAGCTTTGCTCAAACAGTTTTAAACGACTTGTTTGAAATGGTATTTTAATCTTGCAAAGTTGAGAAATCAGTCAAGTACATATATTTATATATTAATACCCACTTCCCAAAATTAGTCATGTATTTGGCAATCCGCCACATGAAGATCCTCTTATATCAGACACCCTTTTGTGAACTTAATATTGTGACACCAACTAACAACTAAATTGCTCAATATGTTTAGCAACTCAACTTTTGTTCACTTTATCTTACTCCTCGAACTGTATTTTGTGATAAATATCCTTAGGTTACTTTGTCATGACCTAATTTGTCCATATGGGCTAGCATATCTTTCTTTTCGTAGGTATGGTTTCTCGCACCAGTGTCAAGAAACCATGTCATATCTTCTTAAGATTCTTCTTCTTTGAGAGTATACAAAAAGGTTGAATCCACTGCATTTTGGTCATCTTTGACAAATTTGACATCTCCATTTTAAAACATAGGATTTATACTTCTTCCCCATCCTCTTATATGTGTGTAATTGTGATCTTTTTCTCTTTTTGTTTGCTTCTCATCCTTCTTGGTTGGGTGCATGGTTATATGCACACCCTTCAGGCACTAGCACAAGACATAATAGGAAAGAAGACAGAAGACGAATATTAGGTCTCATAAACTTTGCTGAAGATTTCTTATTTTTAGATGGCTTGTTTACATGAGTATTTATAGGTTTTCCAAAACATGAATATGATTTCGTGCATTTATCAAGAAATTGATATTTATTTCTCCCTACAACGTACACGTATATTTGCAACTATTTGAAATTAATCTTATCTCGTAAATTTTTAATCCATGTACATTCAATTAATCTATTGAGGAAAATTAGTTCCACTTTTCAACACAATGTAGCCAACTTTAGTTACCTTGAGATAGGCTTTGTGGAGTTCTATTACTAATGTTATGGAATTAAGCTATTTTACAATTAAATGAATAAATGTTGGCTGTGAGTCGCTATCCAACATCTTGAGAAGGATATAAGTTCTAATATTAAATTAAATATATGGAGATACATGGGCATATATCTCGTGGTTGAGAGTTTAATGATTTCGTGCTTGAATTTGTTGGGAAATGACATGCAGTCACAATAATAATTGAAAGAACTAGGAAAATGAAGAAAAAGGCCACTTTATTTACATTAAGAACTAAATGAAATGAATCATTGGGTCACACATATTGAATGAAGTGATGGAGGCAGAAATAGGAAGGGGAACGTTTTCTTCAAGATTATGCTATGTATCATACACTATATATTCACTTGATGATATTTGAGTGGTATATATCCGTGGACCCTTAGCTATGGTATTAGGTAGAGGGAAGCATGAAAGATGGTGGAGTTTTGGAAATCTTACGATTCACTGCAATAGGGCATCTGTATAAACTTTATTTCGATGATAAGACAAAATTACTTGTCATGATTATGTAAGCAGAGATGCAAGAAATGCACAGAAGGGTTACTTACATTGTTTTTCTTGATTATTATAGCTAAAGCATGTTTCTGATATTAAACATATGGTAAGTTGATTCAATATCTACTGTAAATGTCAGGCTTCCATTCAAGAAACTGAACAAATGATTGCCATTAGAGGACGAGTTTTCTTATGGCAACTACAGCTTTACTAGTTAAATTCTCTGTACAAACTAAGATGAGGACAATCTTAGAAACAAATGTCTTTCTGGAATTTTTTTAAAATCAAAATGCATGAATAAGAATATCCAGATTGTGCAGTCGATGTCCTAACATCTAAGGGTTGTGGACATATGCACGCACTTTTGAAATAACTCAATATCACAAGAACTTGTGCAATTTCCTATTATTGTGTTTCTTTAATCCTAGCATCTGTAATTTTGGAGTTGTGTATCATTGCACGTCGTACATCCTCTGGCTAATAATGAATATTTGCAGAGTTCACTAAATTTGGGATCAATTAATGAATTCTAAGTAGAAAACACTTTAAAATTATAGTTTTTGTTCTTTTGAAGGACTGCACACATGAGATACTTTCATCTATGATATTATGTAGATGCCATAGGAGGTGGTAGGAGTGGGACCGAACAGATTTCCAAAGAAGCTAATGCTTGCAGGACCAGAATTTACCCAGGGAGATTTTCTCATTTTCTTTCTATCGTTCCTTGTTTTTTTTTTTCCTTCTCTCCCCCTGTGGATGGTGTTGAGGGAGAGGGTCAGGTTAAGGTTGAGTTTGGGATTACGCCTGATTGCATTCTATTATACCCGATTCAACTTATATATTTTCGTTTGAGAATATAAAAAATAAAAAAGGTTTATCGAAATAGTTTTGCTAGAATATCTTATTGACCAAAAATTAACTATAAATTTGCAACTTGGGAAGCATTGAGCATAAGATTATCCGGCACAATTCAATACAGATATATTAGATTTGAAAAATAAGTTTCAAGGTGTGAAGTATGCAGGATATGTCATTAAGATGAATATATACTTCTAAAACCTTGTGCATACACAGATACGTGAATGTTCTTCGATTATTAGTGCTTCCTAGTTTGCAACTCGTAACTGTTAGATTCTCGCTCCGAATCGACTTGAAAAAAAAGTCTGCATGGAAGAACATGAAAGAATTACAGGCGGCAAGGTTACCTGTGCTGTACAGTATTGTGACGTTGAAATTACTAGTGGATCTAAACATTTCTCTTACAGGTGATAACAATTCTCTAACTTATTAGTTTTATACGATTGAAATTTATTAGTGGTGGATCATGAGGGAATATTACGCCAGACATGGTTATCTCCAGTTATTTTGAGCTCCAAGTTGTAGATTATTCTTTGGCAATTCCTTATTATTCTAATTAGTGTTGAATGAGTAATGATCTTGCCTATAATGGAGCTAAAGACTAATGGATGTTGAAGAATTTCCAAAATAAAGGGAACTTGGAGGGATGATGATGGGCTTTGATGCAAATAAGGTAAGATAAGTGTATATACTTATCCCATGTGGAAAATGAAGAGCTGGAAGACTACCTTATTAGTAATTATGTCTGTTAGACATTTGTGTTGTAAAAGTGCACGTGAGTGAGGACCACACAAAGCACCATCTGAGCCCGCGCTGCACGAGATGTGGGCTGTAGGTTAGACAATCAAATTATAGTTATTTTTAATTAGTAGTGTCTTTAACTGTAAGAAGGAAAGAGGGATCAACTTTGTTGATATCCATCTGAAAAGATCACCTCTAACAGCTTTATATGATGATTAAACTTCGATAGGTTGTGATTTCAAGTGTTAACTGGAGCAGGAATTTGTTAGAAAGTGATAAACAGGCTGGATTTTAATATATTTTCAACAGTCGACATTCTTGAATTTTGTTTTAGCTAAATAACAGTGTCTCAAGTCTTAAGGCCTTCATTGTTGTTGGAATGAGATCTTTTCGGGTAGCCTTTTCCAGGTTTCATCAATTGTATGAATTTGACCAAGGAAAACGAAGCTGCCGCAGAAGACTTGCCGGACACAATGAGCGTCGAAGGAAGCCACCACCTGGATCTCTATTGTCCACTCGCTATGGAAACTTTTCTTCATCCGTCCTTGGTTAGCCATTACTGATTGAACTCTTGCTGAATTCTAGTGCTAATATTTTTCACAAACCCTCATTTTTTAAATTTAGATAATTTTCTTTTGTACTGGAACTGAGTTCAGATGTTTGATATTTCCCTTGACAGAAACCCATGGCAGAAACGGAGGTTTAATGATGGACTTCTCTTTGTACCCAAGTCCAGCCGAGAGGAATTCATGGCCAAATATGTTGTCATCTGAACGAGGACTGGGGAATCAAGTTACCGTCACTGGGAAGTTTCTTCCACCATGGCATAGCAACCCAGAGAATCCTACATCCTTTCTTCTGCAAGGTTCAACTAGTGCCAGCTATTTAGGTCCGGGATTATCTTCCGGAAGTTTCAGTGGAGTCTCGGACTCCGTCAGTGCTCTCTCTCTTCTGTCAAATCAGCCCTGGGGCTCTAGAAACATACCCTCGAGTCCCGGGCTAAACACCTTATATGGTGCCAATGGGGCATCCGTGGTTCAGCCATCAGTTGCACATGGTATTCCTGTTGGCAACTTTTTGAGTCTTCCATGGGGTTTCAAAGACAACCAAGCTAGTACCGGTTCCCAGGAGATGCCTCCTGATCTTGGCTTAGGTCAGATTTCACATCCGGCCAAAAGTCAGCATTCCAATGAGCTTGAGACTGCTCAACAGGGTGGAGGACAATTCCATGAACTCGAGCTCTCGACTGGTTATACTTCCTCGGTCGAGCATATGCACTGGTCACTTTGAGTGTCCTTTCTTCTCTGAAGTCAAGGTCCTTGAATCCTCGTGTGTTCAATAAACTAAAACGTGCTGCTTAAGTTCTTGTCAGCTACTGCTTTTGTGTGATGTATGTATCTCTGTTCTCCTAAGAGAGACCTAAGAAGACTTACGTGTGCTTATGTTTTATGTTATTGGATGACAGATAAACTTTTGGTACTGTTTGTTTTCGAAATCATTTCTTGTGGAGGTAGCTGAATCGCCCTACTGACCTAGAAGGAGCTGGGAAAACTGATACTCCCCATGGCAGTGTAGCATGCTATTGTACACGATGAATGTACAGCTAGAAAGCAGCTACTTCTAACTTTCTAATGGTTATTGATTTTCTAAATCAAATCGGGTTCATTCCGACTCTAGTGACATTGGTATCACGTTGCAAAAAGCCAACAACCAAAATTTTCCCTATGCATAAGCAAAGTTACCGATACAAGCGAAACAAATTTCGAAGGCACTGGCTAGTTTCCGATGTTTGCAAGGGAAAGTTCAATCATTATTATCAAAAGCAATGGACTTAAACGCCAATCTGTCACTACTTGACCGAGAACGTCAATATAAACCAAAGCATCAGGACTTTGACACATTAAAGCTACTGCTCATTAATGCACTAATCTCTCCTATGATATTGACGGGTCTTCCATCAAACATCGATGAAAGTGTGCTCTCACAGAGTTTCTTTAACTCCCGGGTTTTCGCAATGGCTGCTTCCTGCATATCGAATGAAAAGAACATTATATCTGAGAAATTAAGACCGTCATACCTACTTCACTAGCAAATACAGAACAAACAGGTACTATGTTACTCGCTCTATTGAAAGAACTCGTGTTATTCTATTAAAAGAACTTTTCTTTTCTCTTAATTCATTGTATTCCAGTTATTTAAAAATTTCATATTACAATATTACTGTATATGAATAAATATTTCCATCAAATTTTTATCAGTAAAAGGCCACGGTTAACAAATATTCTGGGAGATATTTGACTAGACTACTTATGTTTTGAAAGGAAACTTTCCTGTCCTTAACCCCCCTTCTCCCCCAAGAAACACACACACAGAGAAGAAGCCCTCCACAAAAAAATTTCTCGTGCCAAATGAACTCACTTGTTTAGGCCAGGAAGAAGATAAAGAATTCTGCAGTTCCATGCGTTTATGTGACAGGTCTTTCAGTGACTCCTTTAACTTGACTTCATGACACTTCTTTTCCTCCAGTGTACTTACTAAACGATCTAAGAATCTGAAATTTAGAGAATATAATGGAGTCAATATTCAAAGTTTAAATAAAGGAAACCATTAGTTGCAAAATACAAGAATGATATAATGTAGAAAGAAAAGAGTACAGATGCAGTTAGGACCAAAAAAAAAAAAAAAAAA
>CAIGRT010217146.1:0-15005 GCA_903798405.1 Fraxinus platypoda
GCGATTCTTCTCTTCCCCTTTTTTTTCCTGCGGGCTGCGATGAATATGAGCCACCACAACTGACCCATCGCTCGTAGGAAACTTTGGCCTCAAGTTCACTGAAAATCCAATCCAAAATGCAGTAACTACTGGTCTTGGAAGTGATTTTTTTGCATTTAATCAACTTCAAATGTACCCCTCGATGCGCCACCATATACAGAATCAAGAAAACATCAGAGAGGGAGAAACTAGGGATTTTGCTAAATTAAAGATTAGTACTTTCTTTTATACGTTTCTTGATTTTTTTTGTTAATAATGTACATTAATTTATGTTCATTTATTTCCTTTCGCATCACAAAGTACAAACTTCTCTCATTTTAACAGATAATGTTTCAAAAAAAAAAAAAATTCGGGTGGGCCCCCACCCCTTCAACTCGGGACCCCCCTACTTCGACGGGCTGGCTCCGCCCCTGATTTGAGTACTCCATTTAATCTTTGACCAGTGAATCTTTTTCTTTCTACGCTTATTTCGAAGTCTGAGTTTTAAAACACTGTTAAAGANTAACAGATAATGTTTCAAAAAAAAATTGGGTGGGCCCCCACCCCTTCAACTCTGGGACCCTCTTACTTCGACGGGCTGGCTCCGCCCCTGATTTGAGTACTCCATTTAATCTTTGACCAGTGAATCTTTTTCTTTCTACGCTTATTTCGAAGTCTGAGTTTTAAAACACTGTTAAAGATTCCAACTTTGTTATGTAAAAAATAAAAATACACTTTTACAAGGGTTCAATTAAGTAAAGGTTCAAATTTAGGTCTATTAGTATATAAATTTTTTGAGAACAGATTTTTACGAAAAATAATTTTTTTAGAAAATAAGTGATTAAAAAGTAGAAAAAAATTATGAATTTACATGTAAAATTATTTTATTGGAAGAATATGTGATTGAAATTGAGTTTAAAAAAAAAAAAAATTTTAAAGAATCTATATGAAACTGTGGCTAATTAGCTAGTTGTTATATTTTGAGACGTATAAAATTGTGAAGCCAAATCTGACCAGAGAGTACTTGAAGAAATAAATAATAATTGTTTAGAAATAAAACAAAGCATTTATTAACATGTCGACACCAAGGGAAGTAGCTTTACAAAACATCGAATAAAATAAGAGGAAAAAAAAATGAAAAGTGAACAAATCAAATAAGTTGATTCACTTTAAATAAAATAATTAAATATGGATGCACTTTGAAAAAAGGAGGATCTCGATATCAGCTTTCCCATAAAGGAAAGGAGTCTGGCCAGGTCAATGAGTGCCTTTGTCCCAATGGCACAATTATAATTCGGCCTAATTACATATAATTTGCTATTCGTAGTGAGCGATTACAAGTAGTATAAATATAAATATAGAACGATATAGTATTAATTTCACATGTCAAATTTTTCGTTGCTATTTGTTGAGGTTAATACCTTTCTAGTTTCTTCTTTATATTTTAAGTAACGTGTGTTGATGTAGGATTTCACTGGAATATTTTGTCAAAACTGCGAACTTGAAAAAGTGCTAACAAAAGAAAAACTTAGCTAAGCATCTTCATGAATGGTGTTGGCTTTGTCGAGCATCGTCTGCTTCGTCAATTTGGACATTCTAATACTAAGTTTGCTTCTTTCTTGGAATATACAGAGCTTTGTAGCCCTAAGACTCAATCTAGTCTCGCTTGATTATTCCGTTGGCAATTGTTGAAATCCAATCCATTCATAAATTCATCAATAAATCTGTCGGTGATTCTAGCCGATAACTTTCATAATTTAATTAGTTATCTTTGGTTGTAAAATCACATTTTTAATAGACTCTGACATCCGATGCCTTCAAGTGAGATCTAACATCTCTAGCTCAACTTCCATAGCATGAGACCGGGCTTCAAGCTCAACGAACTCTCTTATATAATCATGACGGTAGAAGATTAATAATAACATCGTTACTTTCGGAGGGCAAGGTACAATTTACCTTGGACTTTAACTTGGTCAACTTCTTGCTTTTTCTTTAGGACATGGGCTAGTTGGCTCTTGGAGTAACACTACCAGTTGTTGAGTCCATTGAAAAGTAATTTTAATTACTCATCTTAAACAAAATTTGAAGACAAGACTCCAATATTGTTAACAAAATTATTAAAATTGTCCCTGATTTCTTGCAGCACAAGGAAATATTCAAAACATTCATTACATTATTTTTTCTCATAAAATTTCTTGAATACAGCACATTCATATTCATAATTAATGGACAGATCCCTTCACAGATTCTCGATTTCTCATGCTCATCAAAGGACCTGGATTTATCATTTCTGCATGGCCTCAAATGCATGAAAAATCTGGCACTGACAAATTAATCTGAAACCAACTTATAATCAAATTTACTTATTCAAGATTATCCAAAATAAGCCATTCCATTTTGCTTTTTCAAATCCTTATAGAACATCATAATGAACTTCTCAGCAGCTTCATCTACATGATTATCCTCTTCGGTATCCCTCAATGGAAATGGAGAATCTGTAATCCTGAGTTGCCTCACCATAGGGCTCTTCCCGAACCCTGGCAAGGCCGGTGACGCCGCCTCGCTGTGGAGCATCTCCAAGGCTTTCACCAACTCATTAGCAATCGCAAAATCGTCGGCCATGGGTGGCGCGTGGACGCGGCGGTGCCTGCTGTGTTTGAGCTTGTTGAGATTAAAGGGGATATGGAAATTGGGATAAGCTGGGCTGTTACTGCAACTGAACTCGTATTCAGTGACTGAGACAGGGAACGACAGATTGCGGTTGTGTGGGCGGCGGCCGGAGGCGGCGGACCATTGGTGGAACATGAGATTTTGAATTGCCTTGCCGGCAATTTTTCCACGTTTCATCAACATGCTAAGATCAGCCAATAATTTCCCCTTTGATATGCCTTTTCTCAACATGAAAAACATCACACGCACTATGTTCCATACTTTCTTGGCTACAATTGGTAGATTTTGCTCCATTCTTTTGATAGATTTTGGTGTTGAGAGAGAGCGAGGGGGGAGGGGTCTCTTGAGAGAAGATCGTTTTGAATGTTGAATTAGGCATATGAGAGTGGTTTATAAAGGCCTCCAAAGATGAGATAGGACGCTCCAAATTGCACGTTGATCAAATAAATAAAACAACCTTAGGTGCATGGAATCTTTCAGCTATATTAATTAGTGGGAAAATTGTAATATTAAATAGAGAAAATTTATACAATTGCCACCAATTTTTACATTTAAATTGTATATGATTGACTTTATTTTTCATGAAAAATATCATTTTTCCATTCAAATTCCTACTTTTGGGACTTTGATTTACAATTTTTTCCACGAAAAATATTTCCACCTTTTGGTTATGTGATCATATTTTCTTCAGAAACAAGGAAAGTGCAAAATTCGGTAGCAATTAGTATAGTTAACATGTATTAAACACAAATAGGGCTAGACCAAGCCCAACTTTGTAATTCAAATTTCAAATAATCAAAATTGAGTTACCTAATTTTTTCTCAATCATTCCGTCGTTTCTCAAATAATCGAAACTACAAAAATTCAGATGAACAGACAGATGCACGCCACATGCACACCTGTCATGCTATCAGTACTGGTGGTTGCGCACCTCTTCATCTTACTTCTGCTTTATTCATTGAATTTCATCCATTTTGATCTAGGTAAGCTTCATCTCATTCCTTTCTAATAATTTCCCATGCTTCAATGTATAAATATTACTATGATTTATAACTAGTGTTCAAAATGTTTATTGTGAGCTCATGCATTTGTATGTTTTCCTTTCTCTCAGCTACTACCTTCCTTTCTAATAATTTCTCGCGCTTGGACTACGTTATTTTGAAAGAGTTAATGTAGTATTATTGTAAGAGTTAAGATTGAACATGCTACCAGTTGGATTAATTTAGTGTTGTTGTAAATGTTAAAAAATTAATTATAATACGGAATCGAATGAAGTCGAACCGGTACGGTTTCATAATTAAATTTTGACCCGGCGGTTTTACTTACTAAATATCTAAAAAAATCCGATTCAGTTCAGTTCGATTCCCTTTAAAACCAAATCGAACCGGATCATATCCTGCCCTAGTCATAAACATATTCACTTAGTAATAATAAGTTCTTATTCTATTTATTTGGTGTTTTAAGTCTACAAACTTTAATTGTTTTAGCACTAAAGTCCCTGTTAATTGGACGGTTTCTATAAACTACCGATCATGATGCTACAGATTTGATAAGTCGGGGACTTGAATACCAAATAAATAAAATGAGGACCCATTTGCTACTAAATAAATAGGTTGAGAACTAATGAAGCAATTTTCCCTTAACTAGTCCATTTTTTTTTAAAATTATATGCTCCATTATTAACGGGATTACTGATTAATTAGGCGAGGTCAAGATCATCGGATCAAATCATAAATCATTATTAAGTTTGTAATAATTATTAATTTGATCTGACCGTAATCAACCCGGGGTCAATCACGGTTAATAGAGGTAAACAGGGGTTGTTTGGCAACCGCGGTTGACAGAGATCAAACCAAGATTTTTTTTTTTTTTTATGCTAAACATGAGGCAAATTCCCAAGTGTTTTATGCAATCTTATTTTCTATAAGCAATGCATTATAAAAATTAAATAGTTGAATGTTAAAAAAATGGGTTTATTTCCCATTAATTTCTTCGTTTATAGTTTCAAACTAGACTTTGGCTAAGTATTGATCATGGTGGCTCAAGTCAAAATGTATTGGCTTCTTTACAATTTTCAGCCTTATATCGTCACTTTGCTCTCTGGACTTTTAATTCTCCATCTCATCTCTACCAAAAATTTCACCAAAATTTTATTTTCTCTATTGGTAACTTTGTTGAATAAGTAGATCATCTTCATCAACACAGTTGCACTCCTCGAAGTTTAATGGTCGCTTGGATGGGGTGTGCAATTTAAAAACTTCTTGTTCATCCTCCACCCTCAAGATCAACTCACATTTTTCTGTGTCAATTAAGGTTCGGTCAGTAGCTAAAAAGGGAATTATTGAAACATCACAATCTTCTTTTATATCAAGAACAATGAAATCAGCTGCAAATATCAATTGTCAATTTTGATTAGTACATCATCAATCTTGCCTCTGGGATATTTTATGCTTTTTATCTGCCAACTGTAGTGACAATTTTTTTTCTTTTACTTCTCCTAGTCTCAATTTTCTATATACAGATAAAAACATTAAGTTAATACTAGCACATGTATCACATAAACATTGAAGGAACAAGTTTCTCAAATTGAAATAGATAAAGTAAAACTTCCTGGATCTTTTAATTCGGGAGGAAGTTTGTTTTGCAATCTTGTAGTGCTCTCATCTGTCAGCGACATAATTTCAAGATCCGAAAGCTTTCTCTTCTTCAATATCATGTCCTTCAAGAATCTTGCATAACTTGAAATATGTCTTATTGCATCAATGAACGGAATATTGATGTGGAACTTTTTTAACACATCCAAAAACTTCTTAAATTACTTTGTATTTCTTCACCTTTTATGGGGATAGGATGAGAGGCACATATTCATTGGCAAGAGCGGCTGCCTTAGCCCATGGAATATCTGAATTTTCCTTCGATTTATCATGTTTTATCCTTTCAAATCCTTACACTTGCTCCTCGTTAGTAGTAGGTAATTTTACAACCGGTCTATTGACTATGATTTCTAACAATTGTACCACATACGTGTAGCAATTACATTAACCCTTTCCTCTTTCGTCCACTTTTGAAGTCTTTGGAGACGGAATTGGGGGTAGATATTCATGTGGTTTTGGAGTTGTCTTTGGATGCGCAGTGTCAATTTGCTCATCTTCAACAACTCTAATGGCTAGCACTTTCTCCTTCAGATCGGTCTCAATGTTTCTTGGTAAAGCACCTTGAGGAGCTGCCCTATTTGAGTTTCCAAAATTTTGATGACTAACGAATTATTTTGAAAGTTTGTTTCGTATGGGAATCTATTGTACCATTACGTTCTGTATTATATCAGTGCTTTCTATTGTATAGTTGATAATTAGTTTCACTAGTTTGTTAATTTGCCAGCTTGACTTTGCCAGCTAGATAGTTTGTTAGTTTTGGCGCCATCTCAGGCATTGTATATATATCTGCCTTCGTGTAAAACTTCTGATTGAGTAATGAGAATTTCAGTTCCATAATCTCCCTTTTTCATTCTAATATGGTATTAGAGCAAACACTTCCAATTTGCGTCTTCTTCTTATTCCGCTTCTTCTGATTATTCTTCAGTTCCGATTGCACATAAATTAATGGATTCAATCCAACCTAATACAAGTTCAGATTTGCAGTCATCGATGGGTAAATCAGCCATTGATGAACCATCAAGCCCCTATTACTTGCATCATTTTGATAGTCCCGGACTTGTTCTCATATCTCAGTCGCTCACAGGAGACAATTATTCATCCTGGAGCCGTGCAATGACAATTGCACTTTCGGTGAAGAACAAGCTCTCGTTTATTGATGGATCCATGAAGAAACCAGAAGATGATGGTCCAGATGCAAGCCCTGACTTGATCAATTCATGGATCCGTAACAATAATATGGTTATTTCATGGATACTTAACTCAGTTTCTCAGGAAATTTCAGCAAGTATTATCTATGCATCTACAGCTTATGAGATCTGGAATGATCTTAGAGAAAGACTTCAACAAAGCAATGGGCCACGAATTTTTCAATTGAGAAAGGATCTGATGAATTTGACACAAGATCAGAATAATATTAGTGTATATTACACAAAATTGAAGACTATATGGGAGGAGTTAAGCAATTTTCGTCCTACCTCCAGCTGTGGAAAATGCAACTGTGATGGTGTTAAATAGATGAATAAGTATTATCAGATGGAGTATATCATGTCTTTCCTCATGGGGTTAAATGACACATTTTCTCAAGCCAGAGGTCAGATCCTTCTTATGGATCATATGCCGCCTATTAACAAGGTTTTTGCTCTAATATCGCAGGAAGAAAATCAGAGGAAGCTCAGTACACAATCATATGTGAGTGATGTTAACAATGCAGCTGCATTTGCCTTAAGATCTGATATGGGAATAGGTTTGGTAACTATAATAACTTCAGAAGGAAAGAGAAACCTTATTGTAGTCATTGTAAATTTCATGGTCATTCCATAGATAAATGTTATAAAATCCATGGATACCCTCCAGAATTTAAATCAAAACTGAAGGATAATTTCCAGAATCAAAGTACTTTTAATTTTGTTAATCAATTGACAGCTTCTCCTCATGTTGATCAACAGCCGAACATGGAGAATTTTATGCAGAACCTGAATGCCAATCAATATCAACAGCTAATGAGCATGTTGTCTAGTCACTTAACTACGAGCTCAGGTGCTGATTCTACTGCTCAAAATAGGCACAACACTTCAGGTACATGCCATTCTATTTCAGTTAATCCGATTTTTGTCACTAAGGAGTTGTGGATAATAGATTCAGGAGCCACAAGACATGTGTGCTCCATTCCTGATGCTTTTATAAAGTTGAGGCCAATTGATAATGCAAGTATCATATTACCAGACCACACACGGATTTCAATCAGTTTGGTAACATCAAACTGAGTCCAACTCTACTGCTGCATGATGTGTTATTTGTACCACAGTTCAAATTCAATCTGCTGTCTGTCAGTGCATTAACTGTTGGATCTCAGCTCACTTTAAGCTTCTTTCATGATGACTTCATCATTCAGGAAGCTGGCACCAGGAGGATGATTGACAAGGGTGATAAAGTTCAAGAGTTATATGTTCTTAATATCAGGAAGCTTAATTTAGTTTCAAATGCTTTTGTTGGTAGTGTTTCTGCTCATGTATGGCATAATAGACTTGGTCATTTGTCTTTTAAAAGATTGGATGTGTAAAAAGATCAAGTAGGTTGTGATGTTTCCAAATTGAATAAACATCTCTCTTGTTATATTTGTCCTATTGCAAAACAGAGAAGGTTGTCATTTGAATCGAATAACAAGATGTCTAGCAAACCATTCGATCTTTTGTATTGTGACATATGGGGGCCGTATCATGTTCCGTCTTACTCGGGATATAAATATTTCTTAACCATGGTTGATGATTGCTCTAGATTCACTTGGATCTACATGTTGAGACAGAAATCAGATGCTATGAGTGTAGTGCATCGTTTTTTTAACATGGTTAATACACAATTTAATGCCACAATCAAAAGGTTCAGATCAGATAATGCTATGGAGTTATCATTTAAGGATTTTTTTGCTGAAAAGGGGGTAGTACATCAGTTTAGTTGTGTTGAAACTCCTTAACAAAACTCAATAGTATAACGTAAGCACCAACACATTTTAAATGTAGCTCGAGCTCTATATTTTCAGTCCAAAATCCCTGTGACTTATTGGTCTGAATGCATATTAACTGCAGCCTACCTCATCAATAGAACACCGTCTCCTTTTACTGCAACATAAAACTCCTTATGAGATCTTCCATGGTTGCAATGCTGACTATTCCATTTTGAGAGTCTTTGGCTGTTTGGTTTTTGCTTTTACTCTCAGATCACATAGGGACAAGTTCCAGCCAAGAGCAAAGTTATGTGTTTTTATAGGGTATCCATCAGGAATAAAAGGGTACAAATTGCTTGACATTGAATCAAGATAGATTTTTGTGTCCAGGGATGTTGTGTTTCATGAAGAGATCTTTCCATTTCATACTATTGTTAATACTGATCAATTACTAGATCCCTTTCCTGATCTGGTATTGCCATTACCTTCTAATATTCCTGCCACTGATAATAATACTTCTTCCTCTGCTACTCCTGCTATTCTTCCTACACCTGATGCTGATCAAAGTATTCCCCTCTCTGAGGTACATCATTCTTCACCCCCATTTGCCTATAATACACCTACTGTTTCTCATTCACCCAGACCTTGTATTCATGATATTCGAAAAACCCACAGGGCTTCTAGACCACCAAAATACCTTCTTGACTATCACTGCAACTTAATTTCCCAATATGATAATCCTGTTCTTCATTCACAATATCACATCAGCCATTTTGTCACATACCAAAATCTGTCTGAACCTTACAGGAACTTAATTCTTAACATTTCAGCTCACTTTGAACCTCAGTTTTTCCATCAGGCTATAAAACTTCCACAATGGCGTGATGCCATGAAGCTTGAGTTGGAAGCCATGGAACTCAATCACACCTGGTCTGTGGTGCCTTTACCCCCTGGAAAACACTCTGTTGGATGTCGATGGATATATAAAAATAAATATACCTCAGATGGATCCCTTGAAAGGCATAAGGCAAGCCTTGTTGCAAAAGGCTAGACACAAAGGGAGGGTTTGGATTATTTTGATACATTTTCCCTAGTGGCAAAGAATGTGACCATCAAAGTATTGCTTACTCTGGCTGCTCATCAGAATTGGCACTTATTCCAATTGGATGTGAACAATGCGTTCTTTAATGGAGACTTATTTGAGGAAGTCTACATGGATCTTCCTCTTGGTTATGAGAATCTTAAGTCCTTCAAGCAGGGAGAGAAAATGGTATACAAGTTACATAAGTCCATCTATGGACTTAAACAAGCCTCACGGCAGTGGAATGAAAAGTTCACCAATTCTCCGATTCAGTTTGGCTTCAATCAACCTAAAGTTGACTATTCTCTCTTCACAAAAGGATCTGGTGACAACTTCCTGGCTTTGATAGTGTATGTGGACGATATTGTCATAACTGGTCCAAATATGCAGTTGATTGCTTCATTGAAAGCTTTCTTACAGTCCCACTTCAAACTCAAAGATTTGGGACATTTAAAATACTTCTTGGGGATAGAAATTGCGCGTTCAGCTTCCGGGATAGTCAATACACTTTGCAGTTTCTGGAAGATGCAAATTATTTGGATTACAGATCAGTAAGTAGTCCTATGGAGACAAAGTCAGTTCTCAGCATTAATGAAGGAGAATTATTACCAGATCCTACCATTTATAGGAGGATTATTGGAAAGCTTATATATTTGACATTGTCAAGGCCAGACATTACCTTTGCGGTACATAAATTGAGCCAATATGCTACCCAACCGAGATTGCCACACTTGAAGGCAATTCATCATCTCTTGAGATATTTAAAAGGAAACCCTGGACAGGGTATTTTGTTCCCCTCATAAAGGTTGTCTAAAACACCTTTTGCTGTACGAGCTTTCTCTGATGCTGACTAGGGGTATTGTGTTGATACAAGAAAATCAACTACATGTTTTTGCATCTTTGTTGGTGATTCAATGGTGTCATGGAAATCAAAGAGGCAGCAAACCATTTCTCGATCTTCTGCTGAAGCAGAGTACAGAGGCATTGCAGCTACTGTCAGTGAGATTCTTTGGATTCATCAGCTGTTGAAGGATTTTGGAGTTCCTAACACATCACCAGCTACCATCTATTGCGACAATCATGCTGCCATTCAGATAGCCACCAATCCCGTTTTTTCACGAAAGGACAAAACATATCGAAATAGACTACCATTTCATCCGTGACAAAATCACTGCTAGAATAGTGAAACTCCTTGCCGTTCGATCAAAGCATGCTTTCACACAAGCACTTCCAGCCACCGCATTGAAATCTTTGATGTCCAAGATGTGTGTAAAGGACATTTACGGCACATCTTAAGGGGGCGTATTGGAATCTATTGTACCATTACGTTATGTATTATATTAGTGTTTTCTATTGTATAGTTGATAATTAGTTTCACTAATTTGTTAATTTGCCAGCTTGACTTTTTCCAGCTCGATAGTTTGTTAGTTTTGGCGACATCTCAGGCATTGTATATATATCTGCCTTCGTGTAAAGCTTCTGATTGAGTAATGAAAATTTCAGTTCCATAATCTCCCTTTTTCATTCTAATATTTCGGTCTTTACCAGGAACTGCTCAGTTCTCTGTATATAATGGTCTATTTTTTCATGAATTTACCCAACATCTCTTCAATTGAAGGTTTATTATTTTGTTGTTGAAACTTTGGAGGTGGCTACTGATTATTATTTTGGTTGTCACCACAAAAGAAAATAGGATAATTACGCCAACCTAAATTGTATGTATCGGTATAAGGGTTGTTCCGTTAACGCCGAAAGTTCTGTACGTAGGTCACTTGCCCTGTTGTATTTTAACCTTCCTCACTGTTATGAGCTTTCCCACAAATTTCACAAACTAAGAATTTAGTTTGCACTGCATTTGCCAAATTTGAATAGACAAATGATTCATCACCTTCTTTTCCAAAGAAGATATTTGTGGTGATAGTTTGGAGATGGCATCTATTTCTTGTACACCTGAATGCTTTTTGTATGTGGATCTTCAGTAGGCCACAATGCTTTGTTGGCTACCATGATCTCATATAATTCCTCAACTTCACTCGGTGACTTCAATTTGATAGACCCATTTGAAGTTGCATCTATTGATGTACGACATGATAGTTAAATTTGGTGTAGAAGTATTGAACTTGCAAGGATTTCTTAATACCATACTTTGGAAACTTTCTGGTCATGTCCTTCAAATCTTTTCCATGCTTCATGGAAACTCTCTAAATGAACCTGTTGAAATGTGGATATCTCGTGTCTTAGTTTAGTTACCTTCGATGGTGTACTTTGTGTCAAACTTATGTAAGAAATCATTCCAAGTCCTAATGCTTACCCTTGGTAAGGAATCCAACAATTCTCTTACTCTATCATGAAGTATATATGGGAAGAGTCTCAATTTGATTGTTTCATTGGACACACCATTAAAATTGTGAGATGTCCAACAAGCGTGAGACATGATTATATGGATTCTCATGAGATTTTCCATAAAAAGATAATCTGTTCCGAAGTGGGAGAATGATATACGTCCGTAACTAAAAGTTTCGTTGTCCAAATGCTGGATTCACAATACTTGGTTGATTTGGAACAACATTTGGTGCAATGAATTGCCCGAGTGACAAATCATTTTCATCAATTTCGACCAACTGCTTAACACGTGTCGAATGCACTGCTATTTCTTGTTCTTCCATTAAATTCTCTTGTTATTTCTTAAGCCTTTGTCTAAATATTCGTTCGATTTTCGAATCAATTGGTAAGAGATTACTGTTCTCGAATTTTGCATGCAAGAAATCTAAAAGTGATTAAATTAGTCCTCGACAACGGTACTAAAAATTTGATCGACTGATTTTGCAAGTATACGAATCGTAACAAGTAATAAAGTGGATTTTAAGTTCAAGTATCGTGCCAAATTTAAATTTTATCATAATCTAGTTTCAATCTATATTTATTTAGTAACCAATTATCAAATAAAATAGTTTATGTTACTATTAAATTTAGTAAAATTTAATCTAATTTAACAAATTTGTAGAGGAATTTTGGGATTTAGTGGTTTGAAATTTCGATTTCATCTAAGTCAATTTAACACTCATCTAATCTAATTTCATTCAGTCTCTTTTTCTTACGTATTAACAATTAAATTAGTCAATTTTAGTTAGTACTCTCTTTTGAGCAAAACTAACCATATTTATATGCCCGAATTTACTATATTTCTAGGTAATTTTGTACATATGTACATTCAATCTTTATAATTCAATTATGATTGCATAAACTATAAAAATATCTATTGATCTCTTATCAAAACTTATGTTACTTATTGCATAAACTATATATAGACACACACACACACACACACAGAGACACACTCAATCTCAATATTATCCTTAAACATGCAATTGGAGATCGAGAAATTGAATGTCAATTTTGCACACAATAAGAAATTAATATACAATCAAATTGCCATGAAATCTATTGAGTTAAATAAATATTAACCTAAGCTAACAAGGAATTCGGACTATCATAATATTAAAATTAAATAACAAAATGATGAAAAATATTACCGGGTTCATTACAATGAATAAAAAATTTAATCCAAGCAATTGTTGTTCTTGGCACCAAATTCCAACAATATTCTTCCAAGTCTTCCTTGATTGATTGTATATCTTTCGGCCAATTGTATTACTCAATCTTCAAAATCTCAATTTGATGTACAAATCTAAAGGATTATATAGTGTACCCTTTTATTTAAAAGCAAAACTCATATTTATGTACTTTACTTTAAGTCTAAAATCGAGTCCCAAGAAGATACGGAACCATAATGTGGTCAAATTAGGATTTCCTCAATTGCTGTAAAATAATATTTTTCATGTGTAATTTGGTCCATGTTTTTCTTTCTTGTCCAAATTGAGTCCTTCAACTTTCAAATGTGACTCATTGATCCTCAACTTCCAAAATATGTCTAACTTTCTCTTTTTATCAATTATTGCTCATTTTCGTCCTTTCTCGGCTAATACTGAATTTTCTCCTAAAATAATCAAAAAGCACAAAGTTAAATATCTCGTTTTCAAAATTACTCCCTAAAGTCACTTCTGATGGTCAAGATAAGTATAATATTTACACTTATCACAATGCATGAAAATTCATAAATTAAAGAATTGTCTAGTTCTTCAATATATATATTTGAATTTTCAATATTTTTTCTCGAAATGGTCCAATTGTTCATGCCAAAATTTTTAGGACATTGAACTACTAGTTAAATCTAATATTTGTTACAATTGTATTTGTGTATTAGAAATTGTGGGACACACATTGGAAACATTACATGTCACCCACGTAAGAAATTAATGTCTCTTCTAGATTATTCAATATTTGCAAAACTTGATATTAGTCCAATTAATTTTGTATCGAAATTAATTTTCTTTTTCAGGGAGTTTATATAGATTCAATTAGATTGATGACACCAAATTAAAGTAGGTGAGAGAAATATATTTTCTATTATCACATTTTCATTTATATTAGTCCAATTAATTTTGTATCGATATAATGCAAAATGGACAATAATATAATTAATTAGCAATATAATACACATATGGTGTGTCCAAAATATCTACAAGTCCAGGTCTAATCAACAATTCGGGATTTAACTCAGTGAATAACTTTTAATCAAAAAGTTCAAATCAAATTTAACAATTGAATTTAATTGGAACAAATACATATTCTTCAAAAATATTATATAAGAACGTCATATTCTTATAAAATATCGATAGGATGAACTAATACTTTTCTAAAAGCATTGACACATATTTTTCAAAAATACTTTTACCAATTTTTTCTTTGGGACCAACATAATATTCTTAAAAATATATTAAATTGTATAAAGTTATGCCATAAAAAATATTCTTTTTTTACAAGAAACTTGTGTGTAAATTGTACTTCTTTAAAAAGCAACAATAGTTAAAATTGTAATTCTTCAGTATTATAAAACATTTTTTTTAGAATATTTAACGCTATGTTGTATTTCTTCAGGAATATTCAATATTATATTCTTTTAGAGTATTGAAATTCATGACATTATACTTGGTTGGGAGTGTAAACAAAATATTTTTTTGAAATATTGATATGTACAAAATTTGTTCTTGAAAACAAAGATATAGCCTCCATTTGGTTTAGATTGAGACCTACTAATAATTTTCAAGTCAAAATTAACAATTAATTTTAACATATATTTCATGAGATTCGCAATTTTTCAATCACATATTTTATAAACTTTATCAATATTTACTAAAAACGTGATTTTAATCTACACCAAACAAGGGCATAATATTTTTCTCAAAAATATATTTATATAAATTGCATTTCTTCCAAACAAATATTATAATTATTCTTCTGGAACATTGATTAGTAAAAATAAATATTTTTTCAACAATAAAGATGCAATATTTTTAAAGAATATTTATGTTTTTTTGGAAGCATTATCTTAATATTTTTCTAGAGTATTAAAATTTGTAATGAAATGCTCTTTAGGGAAAAAAATATTTTATCAGAATATTAGTATATAATTTTGCTTATTCAAGAACAACAATAAATTATTATTTTAAAATGTTAATACCGCAGACACTACTAGAAAGGGAGGCTTTAGTAACAGATTTTTGCCAACGAACTCAATTTG
>CAIGRT010217148.1:0-10108 GCA_903798405.1 Fraxinus platypoda
ATGTATGCATGAATAATCTCAAAAGAAATGAATGAACTTGACTAAATAAACGATACTTATATTTTCAACACTTTCGACTTGAGTTCGTGTAACATGGAGTGCATATTGTGGTATTTGTCATGCTTGTCAGTCAATTCTATCATTTTCAAGAAACATTTGAAATACTAGCATTAATGGTAATTGTTATGCCTCATGAACGAGGTAAAAAGAGGCCTATGTTGCAGCCCACGTGGCACGTGGCAGCCACCTCCTAGCCACAGAGGAGCATTTTTCATAGTCGCTTCTCCTAATAGATCTTCTGAAATTGATTGATGTAACCCCTTGTAGCAACATAATTTCAAGTCTTCTTAGCCTAGTACATAGGTACATAGACGTAAGCCAAAGAGCGACTACTTTTTCAGATAACATTAGATGCCACAAATCTTATGATTTTTGATGTAACGTCCATGACGTGTTGCCCCAACTACTAGGATGAAGCCACACACTTCTTTATCCAACGGTCACCACTTCATCCCAACTACTATAAAAGCCAACAACTCACACCAACTCAAGGTTAATGCAATTTTAAACTCAAAAGCCTCGTAAGATTGCTCTCTCATATTTTTATATATATTCATACATGTCCCCGATGCCCAAATACCTAAGTCGCTCAAATCTAGAGCACACACTACACACCAAATGACTTTTACAGACGAAAGGGTAGATACTGTTACCAACGGAAACTCCTTGGTAATGAAAAGACTTTTACCGACGAAAGTAACCCTCAAAATAGCAACAAATTTTTGGTCAATCATTTTCCATTGTGACGATTATTAGCAACATATATTATGGTTTCAGGCAAGAATTTTCCATGATTGAAGCCATTTTTTATGTAGTGAGAAACCTAGTAGTCTTGAAAGTTTTCTTAACTTCGATCAAAGCTTGCCTAGACTTATGAATTGTTCCAAGTAAATCTTTGAACAAATTAAGAATAATGAGATAAGGAGAAAATACAAAACAAATTGTTAGGTTTTTAGTAGTGGAGGTTCTGTAGATAAAAGGACTGAATTGTAATGTGTTGTAAAAGTCAAGGACGATCCCACGTTAAACATATTTATAGGTTATGAGTTCTTGGGTTCGAGCATGAAAAGAGGAGAAACATGGCGCCGCATTATCATAGGCCTATCGCCTGGACACTGCTAGAGCGACAAAAACAGAATGGTTGTCGCTCGCCTGTCACCGAGGTTTCACAGGTTGTTTCGAAAAACCCTAATTCACGACTTAAAACTGATTTTCCTGCCTATTCAACCAAATTCCCCTCTCCGACGAAATTCAGTGTGGTTGTTCATGATATTACTTCTTTCTACCATCCTTTGAAAATCCAAGATATTCTTACATTGATTCTATCCTTTAATTCTTGAGATCATACAACCACCTATTGGGAAAAACATCAATTCCTTAAATCGAAATACCACCTACTTCTTATTGGTCATAAGAAGGTACTTTCGCAGTTGAACTTCAGAGGCTACTAAAAATTGAGAATGGATGGACAATAAGCACACGAAAAGCACAAGGGCTTGGAGTAGGTTCTTGGACTTCCACAGAAGATAGACGAATTCAGAAAGCCAGGAGTTGGTGCAGGAGCACGCAATCCAGGAGGGCTTTAGGAGTCACAGTCAGGAGTTGGTGCAGGGGCACGCAATCCAGAAGGGCTGTGGAAAATTGCAGTCAGGAGGTCAGAAAGTTTGTGTCCCCGTCTTGTCTGATAGACTGTAAGGTTTAACCTAGTCTATAGTGGAGGTAACTGGCTTGGTCCCGGAGTTTTTACCCAGTTGGGGTTTCTCCGTCATCATGTTGCTGTTGTTTATTGCTTTCTATATTATTGTGGTATTCAAACCTAGGATAATTGCACTTGTATTCTTAATCATCTAGAAACAATTAAAAGAGACTTGTTACTTTTGATTAATTAATTCTACACGTAGTGTCAAAATAGATAAATAATAATCATTCGATAACTTAGAAGCCGTTAATTTTGTAATTCGTGAACTTTCAAGTAGTATCCAGAGCGACACCCTATTTTTCAATTGGTATCAGAGCCTAAATTCGATCCTTGACCCAATATTATCTAGATGAATAGTTAATTATGTGTCCCACCATATTTGAAGGCACTAATTATTTACAGCATGATATATAATATAATTGACTCTACTATTATGATCAAGTATGGGTCTAATTGATGAGTTGTAATCCAGTTTCCATTGCTTGCTTAGGGTATTATGGAGTACTTAGTATAGGTATCTTCATGTACCATCTGCACTGCATACACTATGATTTTGTTAGTGGGACTCAACTACGTGTGTGAGATTTGGGATGTCAGTCACATGTTTGTAAGGTGACTTTGAACATGAATTGACCATATTTATATTAGACATAAGCTCTAGTTTGTCCTCTGTAATAAAACGGTCAGTATTTTATATTTTTCTTTGAAACCTATTTGATTTGAGCAATTAAGCCCGAGGGATTTTTCATTACATGGTGCCTATAGTCAACTGATTTGGGTTAACCGACCTAAAGCTCATTACATGGGTCATCTTAGTCTCTTAATGGAGAAGAGCATGCACTTAAGATATACGAAATATAATGAGCTTAAAAATTTTGAAAAATATGAAAAATGTATATGCTCAAAGTTAGGGAGAGAAAAGAAAATGTCAATACAAAATGAGCATTTTATTTAAAGGTCCTAATGTGCTTTAATTGGTTTGACTTTCATAAGTAGAGGAATATACTTATTGAAAATGATGTTTAGCATATCATTTCTCACAAAATTAAGGTTTAGGGTCGTGCTTACAAATGATTAGTGACACTTTACACACATAGATCACTTATACAAATTGCTTCATGTTAACTTGAACTAAGAATGTGGGAAAGTTTACTATTCATTGATTATACTTGTGCATACTAACGACTGCATTTTTGAGTTATTATATGTTAATGTTAAAGTTTTTTTCCCTTCGTCATTTGTGACAAAAAGGGGAATTTTCATTTTGAATTTTCTTCGATAGGGGGAGAATTTTGATTTAGGGGGAGATTAATTGATTTTATTGCATTCCATATCATAATGCTTGACTGATTGAGTTTTTGTGATGCTAATGTTTTTGTTGGTGTTTGGAATAACATTAGTGTTACGTCTACATCTAGATAGTTTTAGTATCATGTGTTTAAGTTCTATATTTCCTGTATCACGTGCTTTTACACTGTGTATTTGAGTTGTGAATTTCAGGAAACAGGTTTAACAAGGAATGCAAGAGACGTGCAGTTTGATGAAGCTTGGGTAGATAGATTTTGTTTTTTTTAGTTCCTTGACTTATTGTGTAGTTTTGTCACAGAATACCAAAGGAGGAGTTTGTTAGGTTTTTAGTGTTGGCGATTTTGTGGACAAAATGACTAAATTGTAATGTGTTGTAAAAGTCAAGGACCTAGGGTGCAATTTGTATAAATTAGGTTATGAGTTCCAGGGTTCGAGCATGAAAATAGGAGAAACACGGCGTCGCATTATCGCTGGCCTATTACCTGGACACTCTTGAGTGACAAAAATAGAATGGCTATCTCTCACTTATCGCCCGGCTCTCGTTCGAGCGAGAAGTCATTGCTCGCGTGTCGCCGAGGTTTCGCTCGAGCGATAGGTNCTAGGGTGCAATTTGTATAAATTAGGTTATGAGTTCCAGGGTTCGAGCATGAAAATAGGAGAAACACGGCGTCGCATTATCGCTGGCCTATTACCTGGACACTCTTGAGTGACAAAAATAGAATGGCTATCTCTCACTTATCGCCCGGCTCTCGTTCGAGCGAGAAGTCATTGCTCGCGTGTCGCCGAGGTTTCGCTCGAGCGATAGGTTGTTTCGAAAAACCCTAATTCGCGATTTTAACTGATTTTTCCGGCCTATTCAACCTAATTCCACTCTCCTATAAATACCCAAGCCATTAGACGAAATTCGGTGTGGTTGTTCATTATATTACTTCTTTCTATCATCCTTTGAAGATCCAAGATATTCTTACATTGATTCTATCCTTTGATTCTTGAGATCATACAACCACATGTTGGGAAAAACATCAATTCCTTAAATCGAAACACCACCTACTTCTTATTGGTCATAAGAATGTACTTTCTCAGTTGAACTTCAGAGGCTGCTGAAGATTGAGAGATGTTGGACAACAAGCACAAAAAAAGCACAAGGGCTTGGAGTAGGTTCTTGGAGTTCCACAGGAGATAGCCGAATTCAGAAAGCTAGGAATTGGTGAAAGAGCGCGCAATCCAGGAAGGCTTTAGGAATCACCGTCAGAAGTTGATGTAGGGGCACGCAATCCAGGAAGGCTGTGGAAAATTACAGTCAGGAGGTCAGAAAGTTTGTGTCATCGTCTTGTCTGAAAAACTGTAAAGTTTAACCTAGTCTATAGTGGAGGTAACTGGCTTGGTCCCGAAATTTTTACCCAGTTGAGGTTTCTCCATCATCATGTTGGTGTTGTTTATTGTTTTCCATATTATTGCGGTATTTAACATAAGATAATTGGACTTATATGCTTAATCATCTAGAAACAATTAAAAGTGACTTGTTGCTTTTGATTGATTAATTCCGCACGTAGGGTCAAAACTAAAAACGGATAAATAATAATCATTCGATAACTTAGTAGCCGTTAATTTAGTAATTCGTGAACTTTCAAGTGGTATCCAGAGCGACACCCTATTTTTCACAAATCAAGAGTAATGAAATTGGAAATAAGACTTTAACGAGTGATCGCTATCCTCAAATGATATTTGCTCCCTCTAGGATTATTTTGAGTGCCTAAAGGTATTCACGATAAATGATTTGTAGGACTGAACAAGTCCTTAAGAAGAAAAATACTTAAGCACTTGTATTTTTTCTTCCAAAAACTTGAAAAACACAAAAAGTTTGAATATGATAATTAATTGGAATAAAGGCACTATATAATGGATTTTAATTGATGATTTGACGTGCTTATAATTGAAAAATATCACCTATTTATATATTTCAATTCACACTACAACAAAATATCGAAATCACGACAAAAAAATGTTGTCGCATAAATCAAGATTTTGTTGCAAAAATAATTTCGCGACGACAATATGTTTGTTGAAGGCGTTGTCGCGTTATATGAGTCACGGAATGTCCTATGTGACACTTTCATTCATTCATCATATTAACAGTATCGCAACACTATGTACTCTGCTAATCTGCTGCTGGTTCTTTAGTTCGTATGCCGGTCAGCCTCTTCCAGCTGAATCCTACATCTGTCCATCCCAACCATTGTCGATTTCTTTGCGACACTGCCTTCATGCTCCAGTCAATTATTTGAAATGATTTGTTTTTCATTAGGGTTAGGGAAACTGGCTTCCTCTATTTTTTTCGTTTCCTTTTATGAGGACTGCAAAACGGGGTGAAAGGGAAAAGATAAAAGACATGAACAGTACAAAACCAGTTCATCTATAGTGAAACCCAGTTTGCGTGTGGAAATGAGGTACTCCAAAATGAATAGAAACTGATATGAATTAATTGCAGCCACTTACACATAAGTTGGCAAGCCACATCTGCATTAAATATAATCATCATGGCGGATCAAAATTATTTGTTGCACGTCTTGAAGAAAAGGAAATATTTTCTTTCGAATTTATGAATAAAAATATATTTACGTAACACGATACATATTACTTCAAACAGAGATCGATAACTAAAGACAACGCACAAGGAGAAATAGAAAAAAAATATATTTATATAACATTGATATACAGTATTTCAAATAGAGATCAATCATAAAGACAATGAACAATGAGAAATAGACTTTTATTAAGAGACTCATTACACTGAGAATAAAGGGTGCGTAAATGATGAAGTAAGAACAAGATATGAAAGTATATTAACCATCTATTCATCTTTATTGACATTTTTTATATATTCCATTATTAATATATATTTCATCTTTTCTCTTTACTTATATATTGGAGATGATGCATGAGATTAAAGAGCAACCCGTTCCAAAGGGATCTTGGGTCCCCATTGAACTTGAGGTTATGCATGAGGTTTTAGGAAAATCTAGAGGTTACATTATAGGACTTGGACATGGTCCAAAACCTGCCTCAAACCACTGTGTTCATTTGACATCGGTTGATACTGAATCAATAGCCCTTCGAGAAATATATCTCTTCTTCTCTCTCTTTACTTATATATTGGAGATGATGCTTCAGATTAAAGAGCAACCTGTTCCAGATGGATCTGATGCCCCTACTGAACTTGAGATTATGCAGCAAATTTTAGGAAAATCTAGAGGTTACATTAGAGGACTTGAACATGGTCCAAAACGTGTCTCAAGTCACTTTGTTCATTTGACATCCACAGATACTGAGTCAATATCCCTTTGAGAGAAAATACAAAAGCAGGGGCAAGAATTAATAGATATGTGTGCCAGGATGTCTCATTTGAGACACTAATGCATACATTCGTATCGGATCAAGTTGACACGTCTTCACAACAATATAAACTAGCAGCAATGTTCAATATGCTACCGCCTGCTCATAATATATAAATTATGATTTGTTTATTTATTTACTTTAAATGTTGAGACATCTAGGATTTGTACTGCTAGTTCTTTTTTGTAAGTTATTATGTGATTGAAAGTTTAATAATTTTTTTCTAAAAATTGTATAAAGCTTTTATTATAAAAAATTTCCTCTTGGTAAAAAGTAATTATTTTTTTTTAAAATTATATTACATATTAAAATGTCATCTTTAACTAGACAAAAAAATAAACATTGGTTGCAAAAAATAAAATAATATTGCAAAAAGAAGTTAAGACAACAAGTAAAGAGCATCGCAAAAATATAATAAAAGCAGTGGACGAAGTACGTCGCAAAAATTTAACAACAACATGCAATGCACGTTGCCGTGTCCTTCTACTCTACGACAACATTAGAACCTACAACATACATGTGAGCATTGTAAAAGAACTATGGCAACTTTTTTGTCCGTTGTAAAAAATAGTTTTTCTTGTAACGATTTTTTCCGTTCATCTATAAAAATTTTAGCAACAACTATTTCTTGTCGCAGAAAATAGACCCTATTGCAGCACAAACACTTTGTTACAACAAATAAAAGTTTGTCACCATAATTTTTTGGTACTTATTTTTTCGTATCAATCTTAAAGACAAACTTAAAAACTTGTCGTGCTAAATCACTTATTACGATAACTTTTTGGTGTATCGCAAAATATCTTGTCACAAAATCACATTTTCGTTAGTGCCTGAGGAGAAGTAGGTCACTACTGTCGTTAGGCGAGTACTGGTGGTGGTGATGCTCATTGTTCACAGCATTGTGTTTGAGGTGGGTAGTAATGAAAATTGGAATTTTTCATTTGTACAGAAGCATTTCTTCTGTAAAATTTACCAACACTCACATGGGGTGGGCCCCATATGAGTAAAATATTGGAAAAATTCACCCCACCCACCCCCTGCTGTGTGTATTCTGGCAGAGTTCTGTGAACTTTGCTTCTGTACACACAGCACTTTGGCTTGTGATGACTGATTGCCATGATTTGCAGACAAGAATTATGCTATGGGTACATAACCCATAATACAAGAGTTCACATAAGGGGCAAGTGGCGCCCCCCTATTGGAGGGGCGCTTGGTCCCGCAGGCAGGGCCAGGCGCCTGTCCAATATGGGGGCAAGTGTGGGGCCCAGCGGGCGATACTTGCCCCATGTGAACCCTTGTGTTATGAGTTACGTACACATAGCATCATCCTTGCAGACACATGAGCACAGAATGATAGACTTGAAGGGTAACCTCAAGAAGATTCGAAACGGTATATCAGTTGGAAGACAATCAAACATCGTTATTTTCCGATATTTTCTTCTTAGACTTTTGATAATAATTCAGAGAAGACACGCCACCACAGATGGTTGTGTTCGGTGCTCTAAGAGAATATTAGAAACCAAAGACGTGTATGTGTACATATTCAATGAAAAATTGATGACTGCATTTTTAAAATTTGGCATGAGATCTCTTTGGAGTTGACTAGATGTTCACTGAACATAATCAATTAGTTTCTACCTGGGGATCTCGAATTCAAACAAGAATCACTCAGTTAATAGGAAAAACAACAAACTATGCCTAATTCTAATACATTTAGGGTTGCTTACACTTGGAAAATTGGCGAAAATAGATATTCATCCATGGTAATGGTTCAGTGGCAAAGAGGATGTAATGAGAGAGAGAGAAGCGAAGATGATGCTACATATATTAAGTGGAAAACACAAGGAAAATTCAAGCCTTTGATTCATATCTAGTTTGGTCCTGGCCTATGTTGCTTGGACTCAAGTGTGTATCAGATACCGGTACATAACTAGGAGTTGAATCTTTTTTTCCAAAACTCTAGGATATGGGGATACAACAAAAACATTCAAAAAATTAGAATTAATTTTAAATGTGACACCAAAATAATAAAAACGATATATATAAATGATCCTCTTTTGATTTAAAGATTTGAGAAGGATGTGATACTCATATCCTTGTCATATGGAGAGTCTGAACAACATAGGTGCTAGCTAGTACCGAACTTGGTTCATGGAGAGAACAAGGAAATACATTAAATTGGGTACTTTGCAGAGAATGTACTCCTCATCTTCCAACTGTTATTTCCAATATGATCTTGAGTATGACTTAGTCAGAACTTTGCAAGTCAAGCAAATAAAAAGTACATGTAACTAATGTTATATGTTATAGGTATTCTTTTTCACGTTCTTCAATGATACCAAAAATAAATAAATAAACAATATTTCCTTCGTTTCGACAAATCCACTACATGGTACAAGACATTCATTATCTCACAACACAAAAAGTACAAGATAAGTGTGCATAGCAGCACGTTTATTTTATCAAAAGATTCGCTAACATTTTAAAAAGAAAGAGGAATAGAAAAGAAGGAGCTAAAAAGGAAGAAAAAGACTAATCCTGCATTTTCATAAAATATCAATAAAGCAAGAAAAACTGAAGTGCTGCATGCGTTAAAAAAATGAAAAGGAACAGATTTTTTTAGATTTGCAAACTAAACAAGCTCATGTTTGATGCTCTTTAAAATAAAGCTCTTTATTTCTCAAACTCATTTTCAAATACACATTCACACAATAAAATATTTTGCACACAAAACCAAAAATTTTCCAAAATTATATTCAAAACACCATTTTCTCCCCAATTTCTCCTTATAATGATCCATCAAACAGGGGCCAAGTATAACAAGATATTTGAATATGAAAAATCATTGAAAAAAAGTTGGAAGCGGATTATCAAAAAAGAAAACTGCAGCATTTCTATGATGAAAATTAGAAGAGTGATATAAAGGTTTTTTTTTCACTCAATTATAATGAATTCTTTGTAAAGTGAGAGAAACAACTTTATTCCCAAATCTGTTGAACCAGAGATAGAAGGGCCCAATTCTAAATTCAATGGTTAAATATATACAAGCATGTGAAGAAAGCTATACCAAAATCGTGCCTAGATTCTTCCTAAATCAAGGAAAGAAAAGGAAATCTACAAAATCGATTCTATAATATTCAAGGCAAGAAAGAGATATACAGTACTTCTCACTAAGTAGTGATCATTGAGATAGATCTACATCTCACAAAATAATAATCATGTCCCGAAGACAATACTTCAGCTGTCAACCAGAAAAGCTTTTACCTTGATTAAGACATTTACAAGCCAACAAGCATTTTTTCAAATTCAGATTTCAATAACCAACTAGAAATTGACAATTGACCGTTTGAGTCCCTAATTAAACCCTATAGTTTTAGATTCACACATAATCACTCTCCAAACCCTTTAACATTTAAAGGCCGCCAAAAATTAGAAGAAAATTCCCTAAGTTTAAACTCTATTATTAAATGTTGACATATGCCCAGTATAGAATAATATTCATCAAGGATTACACATGCTTGATAGAGAGCATCACAATTGTTAGGTTCTATGTCGTAATTGGCAATTCTGTGAACAAAAAAAAGACTAAAATGAACATGTGTAAAAGTCAGGGTCTCAGTTGTAATATTGATGAAGTGCATAAGGAGT
>CAIGRT010217161.1:0-15983 GCA_903798405.1 Fraxinus platypoda
TCTTACGAGTGATGAAAGAATATATATTTGACCTTTGAGGGTTGGGAATTGAAACAACTTATAACTTCATAATGTTATGCTTAATTCTTCACACACACACGCACACACACACACACACGTCGATTTTACATTGGAAAAGTATATTTTAATTTCTATATTGTGATTTTGAAGCTGTGATTAGATTTAATATTATGATTTCAATCATGAGATAAAAAGCTAGGTTAGCTAGCTAAATCTTTTTGCTTTGTTGATTGACTGGCCACCCATTAGGTAATTAGCATTGTGTGTTTGCTGTGTTTTGTTTTGTTTGAGGACAAACAAAAAGTCAAGTTTGGGAGTGTAATAAGTGTAGTTTTTATACTTATTCGAGGCGTTAAATCATGACATTTTATTGTCTTTTGAATAAAATTCTACCTAATTTATGTTATATTGTATTTTGTAGGTAAAACATTATGTTTAATGAAGAATTGAAGAAAAGAATGTAAAATAGCAAAAAAAAAATGGCAAAATCCAAAGTACGGGGACTAAATTATTGGAGGCAAAGTTTGGAGATTAAAGTTCATACTTTGAAAAGTGAAGGACTTGCTTTGAAGAAAATAANAAACATTATGTTTAATGAAAAATTGAAGAAAAGAATGCAAAATAGCAAAAAAATTGACAAAATCCAAAGTACGTGACCAAATTATTGGAGGCAAAGTTTGGAGATTAAAGTTCATACTTTGAAAAGTGAAGGACTTGCTTTGAAGAAAATAATACATTAATTGGGCCTCAATTGGACTTTTATTGAATGAATTAAAAGAGAAGATTTTGGGGCTAGTTAGGATATATACCTACAGAAAGGGCAGCCATTGAAAGAAAAATGATTAAAAAAAAAAAGAACAAAAGAAGTGGCCGGCAGCTTGAGCAGAGAAAGTGTGGAGAATTGGATTGAGATACACACACACACACACACACACACACATATTCAACACACATAAGGTAATTGGGAAGAAAACAGGGGCTGAATTCTGCAAATTATATATACACACAAACGAAGCAGCTTTAGGAGAAAACAAAGAGAAAGAAAAAGAAAAGTCCAACTTTACGGCTGAAATTGTAAAAACAAAGGCTGCTGTTTTCAAATATATATATACTGCTTTTGTGGAGAAAAAAAAAAGAAGGGCTGAATCATTGTTTAGTCCACCTATTCATGCACACGTAGAGAGAAGAAATTGACTGAAGCTGGAGCAATAACTTGGAAAATCAATCACGTTTGGTCAATTTTTGGTGATGTCTTTCCACTTTTGCGTGTTTAATTTCAACGTTATGAGTGGCTAAATACTTTTATTGTTAGGATTGATGATCTAGCTTAAGGTTTTTATTATATGTTTAATTTCAAGATTTTCATACCATTTTTATACTTGTTAATTAATTATTGTGTGTTTAATGCTTTAATTGTTTTGCAACAATTAATTGATTTATGGATAATACTGAGACCGGGAGGAAATGTATAATTTTAGCTCGTGCAATAATTAACATAGACATTATAGGAGATCGAGAGATAATTATAAGCTATGCGATCTTTGTTGAATTACTATCGATAAATGCGTTTATATGTGTGTGAATTTACATAGAGATACAGTAAATTCGGACACATGAATATGATTAGTGTTGCTTGAGAGAGATCACTAACTACATCGGGTTAATTTGATCGTTGACACGTATGAAAAATGGTTGAATGAGTTGAAATTAAATGTATGATAAATAACCTAAGTGAAATTGGAAATCCTAACTATCAAATCACATAATCTTAGTTATTTTATTTATTAGAATTTTGCGTAGAAAACAAAATTTGATTTGATCATTAGTTACAATTTTAATTTAAATTGAAGCTAGATTAGTTTAAAACTTTATAGTAAATAGTAGTCTCTGTGAGACGATATTCGAACTTGATAAATCCACTTTATTACTTGTCACGATCCGTACACTTACGGAATTTCACGAACACTAGTTTTGAAATAGAAACTAAATTACGAGAATAAGTTGGAATATAAAAATTATTTTTGAGATCCAAATGAAATCCAGTATTTAAAATTAATCTAAAGGTTCCCACGCCTTCAATGGTTGATCCCAATCATTTCTAAAATAGATATTTTGCTCATTTGGTTGAGGTTTCCTTAAGTTCAGAAAACCCTGCATATTAAGACAATATGACTTATGGTACCAAAATCAATCCACCACGTATGGTTTGAATCATTAACAAAATGAGATTCATGGCATACAAATGAGACAAGGAAACCTTTATTTTCGAGCCATTTCTTATATTTGAAGCAATCCTTCTTCAAATGCCATTTCTTCTTGCAAAATAAACATACATCCTTATTACTTTTTTGTTTCATTGGCATTTTGTTCTTCATTTTAGGATCATATTTACCTCGTTCTCATTTCCTTCATCATGAGTTGTTAGATGAGCAATTCCAACTTCTCATGCTTTAGCCTATCTTCCTCTTGAACACACATTGTAACGAGTGCATTCACGAACCATTTTTCCTTATGTGTGTTATATGATATTTTAAATGGATCATACTCTATAGGAAAAGAGTTTAGAATGAAATGAACAAGGAATGACTCGAAAATCTCTATCTCAAGGGATTTAAGATGAACAACAATATCTCTCATTTCCATTATGTTCTCATGCATACCTTTAGAATTGTCAAATTTCATGTCTGAAACCCTTTTCATTAAGGTGTTGGTTAACATTTTGTCAAAACTTACAAATTGTTCTTCAATAGCTTTTATGAAGTCCTTAACCTTATCACATCGAGAGAATGATCTCCTGATACTTTTACTGACATGAGTCTTCACGAGACTCGAGTTTAACCAACTGGATCTTTCTCGCGATTCATATTGTGTTGTCTCTTCAGGCATACTTGATTCCATTAGGACAAGTGTTTCATCCACATGGAGCGCCGATTGAGATCCATACACCCCAATGTTAGGAGAATTTTCTTCTTTAAGTCAGATTAGTTATCACCACATAAAATTAGAATAGGAATAGAGTCATTAAAAAACTAAGAACCGCTGCATAAGATAAACATATACATTAATACTATGAAGATTAGCTTTATATTGAATTAACCAAATACCAATTCATTTGTAAATTTAGACCTTTCTGTGGGTAGAAGTTGTTATCAAACATTAAATTTACATAGGCTTTACCAATATCAAATAAAAGTATTTTTATACCTATGGACATATAAAATTTCTTATTTCGATATTTAATTAATCATTTTAATGCTATAAAATCCTTAAGGTAACTATTTTCCTGTAGGGCCAAACAATCATCATATGGATTAACAACACTTTATGAGATTTCGTATGTATTACCAAAATAATTCTTTACGTGATTTTATGTTCCATGACATAACATCATAACTTAAGATGCTTTGGTTAATCTTAAGTTATAATAACATGTCACAATTCCAAATGACATCTCTAGAATTTAGTTACTAAAAGGTGACTAAATCCTCGAATATAACATCACAAATGCATATTAATTAAAGATCATCTATGTGCACCTTTAATTACCAGTATGTTAGTGAATATTATATAGATTGTACGTATATATATTTTTCATAATTAAATCCTTTTCTTTCTAGGCATGCATTTTTTTTAAAGATAATAAATTTGCATAATTAATTAATGCGTCTCTTATATAAATCTTACATGTCGTTACACTGAAAGTCATAATTAAAACCAATGCATAGTTTAATAAAGATTACGCAATGTTTCCAAATTAACTACATACTTTATTCAACATACAAAATTAAAAACAAGCACTTTAAATTCTGAAAGATAAACCATGCAAATTACACCCATATACAGATTTTAAATTACAGATTCCAAGATATTATAATATGCATACAACTCTTATAGAGTAATTATGATGTGTATATATGCTTTATTGATGTACATATACTGCTCTGCTCATAATCCAATTTTCGTTAAACATATGCTGCTTTAACAAAATATTAATTAACCTCCAATAAATAATTTGTATTTCAAATGGCATGTATTTAAAATAGCCATAGTAATGGTGAGGAATAAAGCAACTTGATAACAACCAAATTAAACAAAAAGGCATGCTTTATAACCAAACTAAATACGACAGTTTTTGTGTGCATTTTTTATGATATGCAGTCCCATGTATTTTACAGTTTTGGACAATTCACTTTTATTAAACAACTATATGCAATTAATAAGCCAATTGCATCACATATATTCTATATACATAGGAAAGCAGCAACACTGATAGGTAACAGATTCAGATTCAAACTTTTTAAAAAAATTCTTTATGCTGTTCACAAGTTTTTAAAATTGAATAATGAAGCATGGAGGCAGCTCTGATACCATGTGTGAAAAATTGCGTACCTCCAGCCATGTTATCCAAGATCAGTTGAGAATCTGCAATATAAATTAAGCCTCACACTACCAACAAGCATTCTGGTCAATACCCACTTTATAACCCCTGTACCTGATGGAAATAAAATACAAGACCTTTCTTTTGAGAGAGAAAAATCTGTATGGATTTGTGTACGGATTTGGCTAGGGACTTATTTGCATATTTATATAAGAAACCACTGAATAAATTTCATCCATCATAGAAGTTATGACAGACTTTAAACTCATCATTTAATTTCCTTATCTTCGGAATTTAATATGTGACATGAATTGAATATGTGCCATAATCGATTACAGATGTTTCCTATCAACCCACATCAACAATCCAATCTCCCCTTCATTTTATTCCTAAATTCCTATTTTACATTGTGCCTTGTTTATGATTTATTATCACATGCAATACTACTAAAATTCATATATTGATCTGCTTGTATATTATAGCCACCCTTATTTGGTTGTATTGACATAGATGTATGTTTCATATATAGGTAGAAAACTCATTATTTATGATCAAGTGTGCATATGTTTTAACATCGTGATAAATGTGCGTTTTAATGTACTTTAACTGATTTTGTTTATCATGTTAATGTATGTCTGTTTGGCCCAATTTTTAAAAATTCATTTTTTCTCAACTCACACATATTTTATAGAATCCAAAGTTTTTATCAACTATCAATCATACATTTCATTAATTTTTATCAAAATTTAATACCTATATATTTTTAGCAAAACCGGCTATATATTTAACCCTTTTATTAATTTATAAGCAATGTTTATTTTTTTTCGGCTAAAATATTTATATTTTTTGAAAGTATTGCTCTAAGGCTAATGCTCAACATGTAAGAAAGACTCAACTCTATAATTTTTTGTTTTCTTTATCATGTTTTATTTACTAGTTTAGACACACAATATATATTGCAAAGTTAGATTAAAAGAAGCTAGGAAAATTATCATGAGATCATGTAGTATGGCGATTTTTGGATACTTTTCATGTGGTTATTTTGGAAACGGACACTGTAATGGTCAAAATGTTTTGTGGCCTGATTATATCTCTTGGATTGTGCCATATCTCTTATGTATGGCTGTGCTATATCTCTTTCAGATTTTGATTTTATGGACTATTTTATATCTTTTGTGGATTTTGTTTGTAGGATGAGATGCATGTCAAAAAGTATGAATATATTGTAGAGATGGCAAATGAGCAACAACTTCCCGAAGATACCCTTTTAGAAGAGATATTTGTAGATAATCACGAGGCTAGACTTAATATCATAATGTCCATTCTAGGTACGAAGCCTGAACATCAAATTCGTGGAGTTGGAAGATGGTCGCCTTCAAGACATTGGGACAATGATGCTATTGAGGATGAAGAGTACAATTTTGTTGCGGAGCACAATTTGGTGAGGATTGGCTGCATATCAATTTATGAGGATGAAGAGTTATGTTCTTTATGTGCATAATAATAAATACATAGCATATTTGTTATACTCTTTTTAAGTTTAGATGTACTTATACTTAGTAAACGATTTTTACTTGAATTTTGGTGCAATATTTCGGATTTAATGTTATATTGATTGACTAAATGTCTTAATTAATTATACTTTAATTTATCCTTACGAATTCTTTCATCGTTGAGACAAATAATAACCTGCAAATATGCTTTCCCCACAAAAAAATATTTTAGCCCACAAAATAATGTGTACCATGTTGCCATAAATTTTAATTGTTGGAAAAATATGTATATCTTAACCTAATAATATTCTTTTCATACAAATATTTAATTGTAGGGAAAAGTACGATTTAGCCCACAATATAATTTATAGGAAAAAGCAAAACGTTTTGTGCGCCAAAAGTAACTTTAGCAACCAAATAATTTTGTTGGAGGCAAACTTACGTACATATTATATTCGTCTTCAAATGGTTCGTAGGGAAAACCTTTAGCCCACATATTTCAAAATTTTGTCGTCTTTTACCTATTCCCTTGATATTTGCCCAACAAATTTGTCTACAAAATTTTTTTGCCTGTAAATATTTTTTTCCACAAATAAGAAAATTTCTCTACGAATATATTTTGTAGGGAAAACATAAAATTATTGTAATGATTGTATCGCTTGCAACTCTAATTCTTTCTATAAATATGATGTTTTGGTTCATAATAACATAAACACACAAGTCTACTTTCTTCTCTTTTTCATTATTCCAGAAGGAGTTATTTTTGTTGTTCATGAAGAAGCACAAATTCTTACATTATAATATGTTGAGAAAACAGTGTATTATTGCTCATGAAGAGCATAAATTTATAAGTTTTAATTCTCGAATAATATCATTTTGTGCTTCGTAAGTAGTACAAATCTCGAAAACATCATAAGTTGGCTTACTACATTGTTGCACCCTAATCTAAAATAAGAATATGTTTTTTTCTTGTGTCACATACACAAATATTATGTTAATTTTTTTATTTTTTTTGTAAAGTTAATATATTTTTATCATTTTAATGAGAAGTAATTGTGAATTGTCAGTTCACAGCCTTAAAGAAAAAAGACTGATTATATGCAAATTATGTCATTCATCATGTGTTGAGTATTGTTATTATTTTTTATTAAATTATTGCACTTCTTGAGTGTAAGGTCCAAAACACAATATTACAAGGATCGAAAGTTCTCAAACATCTAATAAATTGCAGAAAACTAAAAACAAACAGAACACAAGATTTTTCACCCCGAAGGGTTCGGATGTTCAGTCTCAATGACCTACTCACCCGTTGAACATCCACAATGGGATATAGCTCTAGATCCACTAAACGAAGGCAAGAATCAGTACAGATGTATGAAGAAACCCACGGGTTCTTCAAGTTCAATATAGCCTCAAAATACAACACGTAACCCCTAAAACTGTACATAATATACCGATATTCACAAAGAAAAGAGATTGAAGAATCACACAGAACTATTACGGATTTACAGAAGAGAAAATCCCCAAACTTTCACTCAAAGAGAAAAGGGAAAAACGAAGGGACCCAAGAATGGAAGTGTCTCGAATCAGGGTACGAAGACCAAGTCAAATATCCAACAACTGAACAGTCACCATCCAAGGATCAGAGTAAAGCACGTGTATGGTTGATCTTCAACCATGAAAGAGGCCATAACCGTTCCACTTAAGAGATCAATTATACAGACGACCCAATAGGCCAAGTTATAGTGAGGCAGCCCAAAATGTTAACAATCTCCACCTTGCTGAACTATTCTTTGGCCTTCCTAATGGATCTAGATATCTTATATCTACATTGCTTCACTTGCTCTAAAAACCTGTAAAGAAAAAAATTAGAAATTAGTTCAACTCTTTTCCAGGAACAATACTTGAAGTTCTAATTATCATATCATCAAGTGATATTCAAAATCTTCAAGCAGTTTCTAAATTTATTCAAAGGTAATACCTTAGTCCCCAAATATAAAGGATTAAATTCTTTAGGAATTTTAACTAAACTAATCAATCATTTTTCTGCCATGTTTCTTACAAAATGAAACTTTATATCTATGTGTTTAGTTCTATCATGATAAACATGATTTTTACTTAAATGAATGGCACTTTGATTATCAGTGTAAATGCTGACATATTCATTTACAAAACCAATTTCATTTAACAAACCTCTTAACCATATACTTTCTTTTACAGCATCACATGCAGTAATGTATTCAGCTTCAGTAGAGGACAAGGCAACTAATTTTTTGTAACTGTGACTTCCAATAATGCAGTCATCATACAAAGTGAAAATATAAGAAGATGTGGATCTCCTTTTATCCAAGTCACCAGCAAAATCAGAATCAATGTAACCTTTTAATTTTATCCCTTCATTACTTCTTTTAAATTCTAAACCTAATTCAAAAGAGCCTTTATGGTATCTTAACATCCATTTCATAGCCAGCCAGTGTGTTTTACCTGGATTGGCCATAAACCTGCTTAAAATACTAATTCCATATGCTAAGTCAGGTCTAGTGCATACCATAAGATACATTAATGAACCTACAGTGTTAGCATAAGGATCATTTTCCATTCTTCTAAATTCATCTTCTGTTTTAGGTGATTGTTCACTGGTCAATTTAAAATGATTATTAATAGGTAATGAAACAAGTTTACACTCAAGCATAGAAAATTTTTCAAGTATTTTCTTCACGTAAGAGCTTTATTTTAACATTAATATGCAATTATCCATATCCCTTTCTATTTCCATTCCAAGAATCCTTTTAGCCTGTACCAAATCTTTCTTTTCAAATTCAGATTTCAATTTTGATTTAATAAAATCAATTTCAGATCTATCATGACAAGCAAGTAACATATCATCAACATATAAAAGCAAATAAATGGATTCAGGTAGCCCATAGAGTGATTTCTTCAACATACAGACCTTTTCAGTTTTGGATTTAATTTCAAATCCCAAATGTTGATTAATATATATAGTCTCATTAAGGTCACCATTCAGAAAAGCTGTTTTGACATCAAGTTGATCCAATTCCCAATTAAAGTGAGCAGTGAGAGCTAATATAATTCTGATAGAGGAATACTTGGCCATAGGAGAAAATATTTCATTATAATCTACTCCTTCTTTTGAGTAAACCCCTTAACCACTAATCTGGCTTTATACCTCTTACTTTCTAGATTTGAGTCTCCTTGTTTGATCTTAAAAATCCACTTACAATCAACAACCTCTTGATTTTTAGGTCTATCAACCAAAACCCAAGTTCCATTTTTAATAAGAGAGTCAATTTCTTCATTCATAGCCTCCTCCCAAAGTTTTGAGTCAGAGCATTTAATGGCATCATCAAAGGAAACATGTTCTGAATTCACAGAGTCAAGAGCAGAAAATAAGGTAACAAATTCATAATTATTGAATCTGGTAGAATGTCTTATTTCTCTCCTATCTCTGTATCTAGTAATTTGATAATCAGTAAGAGTAGTATTAGCATATTCATTTTCATTCTCAGATTCAATTTGCTCATGAGAAGGATCAGTTTGAGTAGACTCCACCTCAATAAAATCATCTTGATTGGCAGCATTTTCAGTTTGATTTTTCAGGACAGTTTCTTTAACAGGTGAAGATTTAGAAGTTTTAGTATAAGTAGACTCATTACAAGGCATGTCACTTTCATTAAAGATGACATTTCGACTAACAATCACTTTATAACCATTTTAGCATTTGACCCACGGTCTATACCCTTTAACATCCTCTCTATACCCCAGAAAAACACATTTTAAGGATCTGGGTTCAAGTTTACCTTCACTTTGATGTGAATAGGTAGTGCAGCCAAAAACTTTAAATCTACTATAGTCAGGTATTTCTCCAGACCACAATTTTTCAGGAAATTGAAAATTAATAGCACTGGATGGACTTCTATTTATTAGATAAGTTACAGTTTTTAGGGCTTCTCCCTAGAAAAACTGAGGAAGACCAGAACTGTATTGCATACACCTTACATTTTCCAATAGGTATCTATTCATTCTCTCAGCAACACCATTTTGCCGCTGAGTGTATGTTACAGTTCTGTGTCTTAGAATTCCAGATTCTTTACAAAATAAATCAAATTCTGAATTACAAAATTCTAGTCCATTATCAGTCCTTAATACTTTGATTTTCTTGTTGGTTTGGTTTTCAATCATAAGTTTCCACTGTTTGCAAGTTTTAAAAGTATCAGATTTTTGTTTTAGAAGAAAAGTCCAAATTTTCCTTGAAAATCATATACTATAAGTAGACAGAACCTAAATCCACTTAGAGTATTTACAGATGCTAGACCTCACAGGTCAGTATGTAAATAGTCTAATATAGAAGTGGATTTGTGGGTTTCAGTTTTGAAAGGTAGTCTTTTCTGTTTTCCAAAAATACAGTTTTCAGAAAAATTCAATTTTTTAATATTGTCGTTACCAAAGCAACCAAGATTATTCAAAATAGTCGGTCCTTTTCTGAAATATGACCAAGTCTTTTGTGCAAAATTAAAGACTAGTTAGACTCAGAGTTTAAGGCTGTAGAACAATGGTTGACCACAGATTCAGCAAAGACAATATATATCCCATTTAGTTTCAGAGAGGAGATAACACTTTTATTGCCTTGTTTAAGGCTCAGCAGACCTTTATGAATCATGATATTATACTTGTCATCTAATTGTCCCAAAGAAATTAGATTTCTTTTAAGCTCAGGTACATATCTTGTGTTATCAAGTTCAAGAATATAGTTATTTAACAACAGTTTGATCTTTTCAATTCCCTTTATTTGACAACTCATATCATTTTCCATTTGGATTTGTCCTCCATTGAGGTCAACAAACTCAGAAAACCATTCTTTAGTAGGACACATGTGAAAAGTACAGTCAGAGTCAAGAACCCATTCTTTTGGGTCTCTTCTGGTGGTACTCACAAGAACCACTCCTTCAATGTCAGGTTCATTCTTGCAGATCAGAGCTGCAAAACCATCCGAATTGTTCCTATCTTTCATATCTGAGATTTTCTTGAAACAATCTTTTATCATGTCTTGTTTTACCATAGTAGTAGCATTTTCTGACTTGGTTCTTGGATTTCACATGTCTTTTATTCTTCTCTTTAAATATAAAGTTCTGAGTTTTTTCTTTCTTATGAGGATTATAGATGTATGGGGCTTGTTTCTTATTATAATTCAATTTCTCTTTTATGTGCAACCCTTCTCCATATTTAGAGTGTTTTGACTCAACTTTCAGCTCAAGATCTTTATTTCTTAGGGCTGATGTTATTATATCAATGGTAAGATCTTGACCCCCATATTCCAAGGCATTTCTGATATCCTTATATTTATCACTAAGAGAGTTTAATAGAGCAATAACTTGTTGATCATCAGAAAGCTTCTCATCACAATTTGCTAAGTCCTGAATCAGTTTTGTGAATTTGTCAAGATTTCCTTCCAGATCAGAGGAGTGATCAAACCTAAGTTATAAAATTTCCTTAAGATATAGCATTTGTTAGGCATGGTCTTAGTCAGATAAAGTGCTTCTAACTTAGTCCACAAAACCTGTGCAGAGGTAGTCTCACCAACTTTTCTAATCACATTATCAGACAAGTGTAAGAAAATAGAACTCCATGTAGTATAATCTAATTCTTGTCTTCTATAGGCATCTGCAGCCCATTGACCATCAAGGGCTGCAACACACCTCTGTTGAAGTAAGAGAGCCCTCATCTTTTGGCACTAGAGCCTAAAGTCTCCAGTCCCATTCTATGTCTCAAGTTCAAACTTATGAGCAGTAGACATGATGATAGATATATCCACAAATTGCAATTATATAACATATAGAGTATAATGATTCAGACAGTTTACAGAAATGAACAAGATAAGTGAACATCTTAGCTAAGAAGATAATAACAGATATATCTCTACCATGCAAATCACAAATCAATGTAATAACACTTCAAAAATATAGTTATCGTTTGAAAAGGTTTAAGGGCTGGTAACCCTTGATTCCACTGCTCCCTCAAATTCCCATATCTTCTTAGGAGATCTTAGACAAAGGAAAGAAATAGAGGATTACTTACCTTAACAACCAATTTCAAAACCTTAACAGTAATACAACAAATTAATGGAGAGGTTTTAGAAAATACCGGAGTCTAAAATCTTAATGTTTCAGAAAGAAGGGAGCAAGGAGAGAATACCAGAATCCCGCCAAGAATACCAAAGTAGGTGCAAGAGAGCAACGAGTCACCAAGACTCAGTGAAACTTAGCAGTGAGTCACGAACTCGGCAAGAATAGGTATGAGTTACCCTAACTCTCCAGACTTAGCACAAGTCAAATTTCAAGACTCACGAAGACTCAATAGAAACAGAAGATTGAACAAGGTTTATGGTTAGTTCATACGAGTTTTGAAGAAAAATAAATTTTGCCTCACAGGGATATGAAAAACCCTCAACCCACAACCTCAGATCTGCACCAAGAGACACCAAATACTAACCCTAGATACACCTATTCCCATAGACACGGCTCTGATACCACTTGTAAGACCCAAAACACAATATTACAAGGATAAAAAGTTCTCAAACACCTAATAAATTGCAGAAAACCAAAAACAAACAGAACACAAGATTTTTCACCCCGAAGGGTCCGGATGTTCAGTCTCAATGACCTACTCACCCGTTGAGCATCCACAATGGGATATAGCTCTAGATCTACTAAAAGAAAGCAAGAATCAGTACAGATGTATGAAGAAACCCGCGATTTCTTCAAGTTCAATATAGCCTCAAAATACAACCCATAATCTTACAATAATCAACCCCTAAAGCTGTACAAAATATACAAATATTCACAAAGAAACGAGATTGAAGAATGACACAGAACTATTACGGATTTACAGAAGAGAAAACCCCCAAACTTTCACTCAGAGAGAAAAGGGAAGAACGAAGAGACCTAAGAATGGAAGTGTCTCGAATCAGGGTGCCAAGACCAAGTCAAATATCCAACAACTGAACAGTCACCATCCAAGGATCAGAGTAAAGCCACGTGTATGGTTGATCTTCAACAATGAAAGAGGCCAGAACCGTTCCACTTAAGAGGCCCAATTATACAGACGACCCAACAGGCTAAGTTATAGTGAAGCATCCCAAAATGTTAACATTGAGAATAACAAGAATGAGTTTGTGTTCTTTAGACTTCTTTCATAAGAAAATAAAAGAAATTACATATTTGGAACTCATGACAATAGAATTTGCTTGGAAAAGAAAAATAAATATTGATGGTCACAACTTAATATCAAAGGGAATGTATATTCCTCCTGCTAAATCTGTAGTATTAAATGTGTATTACGGTGGGCCCACGTGAAATCCTATCAATTTCATGTATTATATAGATACATATATATGTCATGATGATTTATAATAGTTATAAGTTATGCCATCCAATATTTCTAATGCAATGCATAAATATTTTTGTTCACGGTGAATTAATTATACTAATACACACACACACACTCACTAAAAGCATGTTATTTGCATTGTTGGATTTTGCTCAAACTTGAAATTTTAAATTTTGTTAAATTTAAATGTGGTTCACTTAAATATTTAAATTCCTTTTGACTATGTGTTATCATTGATTTAAACATAAATTGTTGATTAAAGTTAATTCATAATAGATATTTGAACATACTATATAGATGTCGTTAAATAGTTCACTGTTAATTTATGTTACATTGGTAGAAAATTATTTTGACTTTGTTTGAGGAGAAAATGACAATAGAGCATTTTTTTCAATCATTTTTTTAGTGCATAACATACATCGACTATCTAATTAAATTTATCACAACACTCTGAAGGAGAAAGACAAAAATGATAGCAATTATATTAATACAATATCAAGTTCTATAGATTTAATTGAAAGCTCCAAAAGAGCTAATATTCTATTATACGTAGGGACAAATTTTAATATTGCTAGTTGTTTGTTCTCTACTAAATTGAAAAAATTGAAAATATTAAGAGCCCGTTTGATGCCCATTTTTTTGGATGCAAAAAATGCATTTTGAAATAGTGATTTGATGGAGAATGTGTGGTTAAAAATAAGAAAAAAATTTGAATTTGCGTGTAATATTATTTTTATTGAAGAATGTGTGGTTGAAAAGAAAGGAGAAAAAATGTATTTCGAAGAAAATGGAAATCAAACAAGGCCTAAGTTCTAGTTTTTTAGGAATGCGGGGACCACGTTACTGTTGTTGATGATTATCCCTAGTTCCGTCACATTAGAGTTGACGATCCTGGACTAGCGCGTCACATTTATCTGACTCCAGTTTATGCTTCATGTGATGCTGCTATCAAGTGGGATTTGTGGGTGGGTCTTTACACATTTTCGTCGATATAGACTATCCTTGGCCAGTTGGGGGAGACTTTAACGTTATTACACATAATGGTGATCGTACTGGGCATAATACTCATGATCGAGGTCCTACTGCTTTCTCTGATATGATGTTAGACTGTGGGTTGGAAGACTCTAATGCTTTCTCTGATATGATGTTAGACTGTGGTTTGGAAGACTCTAGTTTTCTTGGAAATCGGTATACTTGGACTAATGGTCGGGTCAGAAAGAAACTAGCTAGGGTATTCATCAATTCTACAGCTGCAGAGTTCTGTCGACAGCTTACAGTGAGGTACTTGAATTAGACTTCATCTGATCATTTGCCTTTACTACTTTAGTGGGTTTTTTATGATGATTTAGGACCAGACCTTTCAGATTCCTCAACGTTTGAAAGAAGCATCATGATTTTTCAACCTTCGTCTCTCAGAAGTGGTCACTCCTTACTCATCTTATGAGGATGGCCGCTCTCTGGGAAAAGTTCTACAAGCTGAAACAAGGACTGCATCGGTGGAATTAACATTTGTTCGGTGATATTTTCCAGCGGGTGAGGGATGTTGAGGATAGGGTTGATAAGGCAGAGATTGTATATAATAGAGACCCTACATCGGAGCATTGCGACTTACTACATCATGCTCAGGCAGTTTTGAACTAGACTTTATCTATAGAGGAGGGTTTTTGGAAGCAAAATGCCTGTTCATGTTGGGTATGTGAGGAAGATCATAATACTCGATATTTCCATGCGATGGTTCAGGGACTCCAGATTAAATCGCGTATTAGGTCCATAGGACGCAGGTAGGGGAAATCTTAGCTACTCTTACTGACATTCAGACTTCGACTATTTCATTCTACCAGGATCTTCTATTTTTCTACACAACTTTGGACCCCATTTGTTCCGATATCATCCACAGGCTTTTGACGGAGGATGATAATTTGGCACTAAACCATCCCCCTTTAATTCATGAGGTACGGGAGGCGATTTTTAGTATAGATGCTAACGGTGTTGCCGGCTGGATGGTTTCTCATCCCTATTTTCCAGCATTGCTGGGACATTATTCAGGACGACGTATACAGAGCAGTCTTGGGTTTGTTTGATGGCAATCTTCCACGGCGTTTTGCTGTTACTACTATTGTATTGCTCCCTAAAAGGGACGGTGCTTGTAGATGGACTGACTTTAGACACATCAGTTTATGTACTGTGTCAATAAACTTATTACTATGTTTTTGAACACTCGGTTGAGTACACCGTTAGTGTGCATTATCTCTCCTCCACAGAGTAGTTTTATCCCTGGTCGCCTGATTGGGGACAATGTTTTATTAGCTCAGGAGCTTCTCTATACTTTAGGTGCTAGAGCGCGAGGGGATAACACTATGCTGAAGCTAGACATGGCTAAAGCATATGATCGCGTGGACTGGGGCTTCATTTATTCTGTATTGGAGGTATTTGGATTTGATCAGATTTGAATCGACAGTATCAGGTAGTGCATCTCGGAGTGTCATTTTTCTGTACTCCTAAATGGCCGCCCATGTGGTTTTTTCCCTCCTCATGAGAGCGTAGACAGGGTGATCCCATTTTCCCGCCTACTCACTCAGAGGTTTCAGAAGTATCCCAATATGTGCTATAGGCATGGAAGTAGTACACTTGTCTCACACCTTTCATTTGTTAATTATATGATCATATTTGCCAACGGTCAGAAACAG
>CAIGRT010217165.1:0-13404 GCA_903798405.1 Fraxinus platypoda
CTCTCACATAGATGAAATGATGTGTACTGAATCTTATGTTCACATTTGGATAATAAAACTTAAAATCTATTTATTACTGTGAATTCATGAACAATAACGTTGATTACTTTGTCGAGTACTGATGCAACACAGCCTAGAAACATGACCAAGAGCACAATCAAAATCCATTGATTCATGATAATGTCGAGATTTGACAATCAAAACTTGATTTATTAAGGTTGATTTTATGAACATATTTGTTGATGCCAAAATAATTGACAAAAATTGAAACAAATCACAAAAAAAATTATTCATTAATAAAAAGAGTGATGCTACGTGTACACACAACCTTTTACACATTCTTTTACACCCCCTTCACATGGAGGGGGGTCCACGATTATTTTATTGTGTGTGGGCCCCCCTCCATGTGAGGGAAGTGTAAAAGATTGTGTAAATGGTTGTGTATACATAGCTTTATTCTAATAAAAATCCCTTCAAATCAAAACATGCAATTATACTCAAATCATTTTTCTCACAATGAATGCGACTCTTCCAAAAATATCGATGCAGGGAAAATCCTTTCATAAGCCGCCACGTGGCATCTAATCATTGCCCCCATTCCCGTAAACAATTCCACTATCCAGCCCATTGGCTGTCTTCACCGAGGTCTCTCTCTAAGAACTTCTCTTTCTAAAAAGCTCAAATTCCACTAATCCATGGCGCTTCGCCACCTTCTCCGTCGGGTACGGATCGTTAAACCCGATCCCAACCGAGCTTACGTTGCCCGATCCATATCCCAATCACTCGCCGAAGCCCCTGAAACCCCACTCCCGTCACCACCACCCACAGACCGCATGATCTACGATCAGTTAGCTGAAGCCGTGAAATCAAAACTCAGACAGCTCGAAAATCCCGACTCACGGTTCTTAAAGTACGCATCACCGTTTCCGATAACTACTGATCACACCCCGATTTTATCCTTGCCAGAAACCAAAATTACAACTTTACCCAATGGTCTCCGAATCGCCACCGAGTCCAATCTCGCTTCCCACACTGCCACTGTAGCAGTCTATATCGATGCCGGGTCAAGGTTTGAGACTGACGAAACCAATGGCGTGGCTCATTTTTTGGAGCATATGATATTTAAGGGTACTGAGAAGCGGCCGGTGAAGGTTCTGGAGGAGGAGATTGAGAATTTGGGCGGACATTTGAATGCGTACACTTCGCGTGAGCAGACCGCATATTATGCTAAAGTGATGGGGGATGACGTGCCCAAGGCTTTGGATATCCTCGCGGATATCTTGCAGAACTCAGTGTTTGATGAGAAAAGGATCGAGGTAGAGCGCAATGTGATTCTCCGCGAAATGGAAGAGGTAAGAAATGTTGTAAGGTTGAAGTTTTTCTAGTCCTTTGTTATGAGAGCTTGTGAATAACTGAGGATTCCTAGTTTATGACTTTATTCAACGAGAAATGTTTAAAGTTCCAGAACAATTGAAGTAAGTAAATCAAATAGTTGAAAATAAATCCTTTAACCAGAAAAGGTTCAAGTTAGTGAAAAGTGCTAACACGAAAAGACCGAATGGAATGAAAATTGAAAAGTGAAGACAGATAAGAATGGTAATGGGAGAAGATATATATGAAATTTAAAATGTTGTGATGACGAATTAGTGTTATGCTACTTTAGTTTTTGATGAAGATTATCAAGGGTGGATTTTTGCGAAGAGAGAGGATGTCTGCTTGTGCAAGTAAAATATTCTATTCTATCATTACCGCTTGATTTATTTTATGATCAATGGTGATGTTTTGGGTGAATATTTTGTCAGTTTGGAAGAAAGGCACACACTTTATAGGTTTGGCTGTTCGGTTGTCGGTTGTATATGCTGTAAAATCACAGTTTTTGAGTGAATGAGCCATTAGATGAAAATCTAGAATATAACTTGTGCAAAATGACAAAGGTTATCTAAATGAAGAATTGAAATGATATAGTCAAATTACGAATTCCAATATTGGAATTTCTGAGTTCTAACGATGACCTGATATTTAAACGGGAGAAACTTTGAAAAGGGACTGTTCAATTAATCTACTGGAATTAACTGCTTCAATGGGTTTTCATTATCTATACACAATAAACCAGTGTGGTATATCCTTATCACAATATATACAAACAGTAACAATGTTTAAAAAGGATCTATTGAGTAACGGAGTGTGTGACCTCGTGAGGTGAGACATAAGCCTCCTGATGTATGCTTCAACATGAACCAATAAAATAATTGAAAATACAAAAAGTAAGAATATGCTCCAAATTAACCGCAAGGCATCTTGAATGTTGATAACAAAATATTTAACAATAAAAGTTTAAGTTGCTAACAAGGAAAATAGATCAATAACATAGCAAATAATGCATCATTACATTACTGATCACATGACAACATTTTTTTTTGATAACCGTGGATGTCCGGGCCAGCTTGCGCGCACCTCTACTAATCCCATGGGGCCCTAAAGTTTACGGTCGGGGACTCGAATTGGTGACCATTGGGGAGCAAACTCAATGCCCTGACCAATTGAGCAACCCCTCAAGGTTACATGACAACATTGTAACAGACTAATAGAACTAGAGAAAGTCTATTTATGGAAATTGTGCACGGCACATCTTTGATGAAAAAATGAATATGCCTCGCAGGTGAAGTGGCGTGTTGAAGACATAATTAAAATAAACAAGTTTGGTCCCTCTCTAACAACCTGAGCTCTTATATTAGTTGCTCCAAGGTCATTAGGCTTTAGTTGGGCTATTCTATTCCACTTCTTAGAAATTAAAAAAATCACAATGCACTATAGGCATGGCTATAAATATAACCAAAACTTCTACTCCAAACTCAGAAAATTTAACAATTGACAATCAAGTGAATCCTATCCACTGAATAATTTGATCTACGGATGACATATTTGTGGTAAAGGTCATAATGCCATAGAATCATTACCAGGACACATGGATGAGAGGTCACAAGTTTTTGTATCATAGAATTGAGATTTTTGACAGACTGAAGAAGGCATATAAGGTAGAAGTCTACTCATAGAATACACCTATGATACAGTAGTTGCTGTGGGTATATTTTATGTTTGTCTGTTTGCATGTATGTATAACTCCATGTGTGCATCTATATGTTTTTGACTAGTTAGTTTGAGAGTTTAAGAAACCGGTTTAAAGCTCTTTTTCAGGTGGGACAAAGCGAAGAAGAAGTGATCTTTGACCACCTACATGCAACAGCATACCAGTACACTCCTTTGGGAAGAACCATTCTTGGACCTGTTGAGAATATCCAGGCAATCACAAAAGAACATATACTGGATTACATTTCTACCCACTACGCTGCTCATAGGATGGTACTGAAAACAAAACTATGTGTGTTTAATGCATCTATCTCAATTCTGTTTCTGTTTAATTCTTTTACCAAAGTGTTGATCATTCAAGGAGATTTTTAAAAGTTGCAAGCTTCGTGAATTTTTGCTTCAGGTAATTTCAGCTGCTGGAGCTGTTAAGCATGAAGAAGTTGTTGAACAGGTTAAGAAGCTTTTCACAAAGTTGTCTGCTCATCCCACTGTTACGTCTCAGTTAATTGCGGAGAATCCAACTATATTCACTGGTTCAGAGGTTTGTGTGTGCAGTCTCTTTGACATATATTTCTATGATACTTGTTCTGTGTTCTTATCCGGGTTTTAGCACAATTTCTATATCGCCATGTAATTTAGGTTCGAATGATTAATGATGACATGCCTCTGGCTCAATTTGCTGTTGCATTCGGTGGAGCATCGTGGACAGATCCAGATTCAATTGCTTTGATGGTCATGCAATCGATGCTGGGATCATGGAACAAAAATGCTGGAGGAGGAAAGCACATGGGGTGAGTTCATATTTTTCTTTAGATTGCTGTACGCGTCTATCATGGATTTGGGCCTGTATATATGTACGTGTTTGTGTACGAACATGCATGTGTTATGATGTATCTATGTGTATGTAGACCCACACACATATATCTATGTATACATCCAATCCTATGATAGATCTTTTTTTTCTGTGCATGTGTTATATACGCATGCATGTAGTTACACCCATACTTATACGCCTGCACGATGGATCCCTGTTACATCTTTATGCCTTTGCATGTGATGGGAAGCTCATGGTAGTCATAGACTTACAGTTTTCTGTTTCTGATCGAGTTTAAAAGGCAACAGAAACTATTGATTTTTTCCTTGGGTTTGATGTGCATTGGTTTCAATATTGTGAACAGCTCCGAACTTGGACAAAAAGTGGCTATTAATGAAATAGCTGAGAGCTATATGGCTTTTAACACCAATTATAAAGACACGGGGCTTTTTGGCGTCTATGCTGTGGCCAAGGTGAGCCCACTTTTCCAAAATGCTATTTTATAGGTTTTGAAGAAAATTTTTGCTTCATATTTTCTTTTATTTGTATGTACCGTATTTTTAAGGATGCTTTGCATTTGACTATTTGTGTTCCCCCAAGTCATTACTGAAGGAACAATGGGGGAAAGCTTGCTATTTCACTGTATGATATTAGCCTTTTCTCCCTCTTGTTAGATGTTTTGCTTGCTTTGAATACTTTTGCAAATGAATAAATGAAGAAATAATAGTTCATTGCTTGGAAAAACTGAAGGTAAATGAAGCATGTTAAGTTGATGTGTTGGGAAATTGAATTGGTGAAAAGGAAAACCAGCTTTATACTTTTCTTTTAGTGTGTGTGACAAGTCTATACAATTTTAGACTTGGTTCCTAATGCTGCAATGAAATAATGACTTCTCTAAGTGGAAAGTACGTAGACTAGTAAATTTTATATTCATATTTCCAATTCTTTTAACAATAATTTTTTTTTAAAAGATTTTAAACATTTGAAATTAGCATTCCCATATTTTAAATACTTTTGTATCAATTCATACTTTGAACATACGTGAAGTTATAACTAATTTTGGAATTCAGTGAAAGTTCTGATAAAATAAATATAAACATAATAAAACTACATTATAATAATATTGAATTTGAGACCTAAATATTATTAATTATTTTAGTAATTATTATTTTAAAAAGTACTATATTTAAAATAAATATATTTTGCCAATCATTAATGTTTGAATTTAGCTTTTTAGTATTTTAAATTAATTCAAAAAATTTGGCATAATATATATATATGAATATTCTAAATTAGTTTTTCAAATAATATACAGAACATCTTAGTTAGGATATGGATAGTAATTTTTGTTGGAAGAACAGTATTTGAGTTATTTTCATGATTAAACCGTATTAAAAGTAACTTTCTTTGTCACTAATCCACCCCTTTTTGTCAAAATAGGAAGCGTTTCTTATTTATAAGGAAAAAGCTAACTTATTAGCTAAAATATGTAAAAATGAAGAAGTTGTTTCTAAGTTTACTTATAAGGTACGCCAAACAGTGTCCCAATCAGCCGCTAGTGAATGTTACTGTGAACTCTATCTGCATTGTGGTAAGTCCACGTTGATTACCTGTGAACTTCTGATTAAAATTCCATGACTTTAACTGTGTATTTTGTGTTTTTGCTTGTACTAGCCGGATTGCTTGGACGACTTAGCTTATGCTATTATGCACGCGATAAGTAAGTTATGTTACCAAGTCTCGGAAGCTGATGTCATTCGTGCTCGTAATCAGGTATTTCACAGCTCCTCCTTCCTGTATTAGAAGCTTTATTTCACTCTCAAGTTGTGGTTTTGTTTAAAGTTTGTAGGCTACCTCTTGTCGGATTTCCTACTTTTTATTTTATTCTCTATTCCATCATCTACTTCTCCTTCATATTACTACATGAGGGTCATTGGTGAAGCATGTAACTTGGTAACCATGTGGCTCCATCTGAATACGTTTCCTTTAGGTATATGGAAAAGGTGAAAACTGGCAGTACCATTGACCTAGAGATGGGGGCTAATGCAAAAGCAACAGTAACCACCTTTACAGTCTATGCTGAATAGGGTGTTTTAGTAATGTGACATTCAAGCATTGCCAGATTCAAAAAGCTTGTACAGTTTTGTCGTGTGGATTATGCAGTTCATTATTTAAGCTGGTGTTTGTTATTTGTACCTACCTTGAGTCACATATATTCTGCAATACATTTTTTGAGGCCTGTGCATTTTGTTCTCGGAGTCCCACTCCTCATCTTTGGCCAAGAGTCCATGCTCAGTGATTGATTCAAGGACTGGATATTTCTTTTCTTTAATTTTATATATACAAGTCCTCTGGATTGCATACTTCTTTGTTGGAAGCCGTGACTTTTATCTTGGACACATCTTAACATGGAAGCAGACTATTCATGTGCCTGAAGCTCAATTAAGCACTCAACACAACTTAATTCTTACCACCTCGTTTATTTGTTACTGCTGTAGCAATGGGGCTAGGATTCATGTTGCATTGCACAATCTCATTCCAGCATGCACAAGCACCTATCACCCTTTACATGCTACTCATTTGAAAAGGAGGAAAAGAAGTGGCTTTCCACATTGCTACTCATCCTTTGGGGCTCTATTATTTTGAGTTCAATTCATCTCTTGTTTTTCATTATCATTGCATCTGATGTTTTCTGTGTAACAAATAAAAATTGTAAAAAAAATAAATATTCTACTTTTAAATCAGTAAGAAGGAATTGTATTAGTTACCAATGATTTACAGAGTGAGGAGTTCAAAAGAAATGTTCCTACAAGTACTTCACTAATGAATATACTATTTGCAGCTGAAAACTGCTTTACTTCTGGATGGAACCAGTCCTACTGCTGAAGACATAGGGCGTCAGGTATGATTGCTTTGAATTAATAAAACAATAACAGCTATATTTTCGTTTAGTATAAATGTTTATGGCTCAAGGAAGCAGGCTGAAGTATACTCTTTAGTCTTTACTTCCTTGTGCTTACCTATGATGGTTCTGTGGTTAATTTTTCTCTCTCTTCACATGTCCTCAAACTAACTAACTAATACTTCTCTGAATCACTTGACTTGGTATTGCAGCTAAAAGTTTGATGGTAGAAAGTCAACTCCTCCTTTACTGTGTCCAATCTTATGCGTGATTGATTGTTTTGTTCAATATTATTTCTGGCTGTTGTGTATGTAAAGACTGATTATCTGTCGGCATTATGCGTGGAGCATAACTGCTCTGGCTTTTCAATAATACGAACACTGCTTCAGGGTTTTACAAGTTTGCAACACCATCTTCCTAATGTTTTCAACTATGCATGGGTGGGAAGTACCATGACCCGAAACCTTTCTTAGATCAAAGCTCAAAGCAATTATCCAGCTGCCACAGATTCTGAGTTATGGAAACAATGTAATTCAATGTGAATTTAAAATAGCAGTCTTTCCTCACTATTGCTCTGTTATGGCTATTATGCTCCTCATACTGAAACCATAGTTTCTCCCATAAAACAGCCGTTCTTTTGCGAGACCAATGAAAAAGAGAATAAGAGCCTGTTTGGTACACCTTAAAATGAGAGAATGCATTTTTTTGAAGTGATGTGATAGGAAATATGTGGTTGAAAAAGAAGGAAAAGTTATTGATGTGATGGAAAATATTATTTTATTGAAGAATGTGTGGTTGAAAATGAGTAGAAGAATGAGAATGAAAAAAAGAAGGTGGCTCAAACAGAGCCATAGTGGATCAAACAGGGGCTAAATAAGTGAAAATTCTGTATGGAGTTGAAGAATTGACAAACTCATGAGTTACTAGAATGTGTGCATGTTGCTCACCCCTAGTTCACTATCCTACCTCTGCCACTGCCAGAAAAATACAGACAAAAGGCTTTACCAACTATTTGTGACATAACTTAGTAGATAACTGGTCTATTCTATGTCGAGAATCAAAATCAGATTCCAGTGCTTTTTTCTTTGTATTGGGTTTTGGGATGCAGTACTCAGTATTACCTTATGCATTAATTTATTTCTTCTGCAGTTAATTACGTATGGGCGAAGAATTCCATATGCTGAGCTGTTTGCAAGGATTGATGCAGTAGATGCAAGCACTATCAAGCGTGTTGCAAATCGATTTATTTTTGACCGAGTAAGCTTTCTGTTCTGGTGATACCTGTATTCTAAAATGTTCTTATTTGACCAGTTAACAAGTCTTCCCTTCCTTGGTATAATTCAAGGTTGTGGAGAGTATTTCTTCATCAATGCAATAATAGGATTGACAAGAGACTACTTTATGAGAAAATAGGAGTTAGTTTCTTTTGAAATGATGTTTGCTTGATGGAGCCTGTCCATAACGATTGTTTGGTTTGGGTGGAAAGAAAGAAAGAAAAAGAAAAGGGGGAAGAGGGAAGTAAGGAAATGGATTAAACTATTTTCTTTCTTTAATTTCGACTAGGAAGTGTGTAAATCATAGATCATACTGAGACAATAAATGGAGAAATCTATCAACATTTCATTTACTTTTCCTTCCCTCTATTCCAAATAAAAGACTTCTAAATATATGATATTACTGATTGTGGGATTCAAGAAGAAATGGCATTGGCGCATGCACGTCTCTTTTAGATTTACACTATTTAAGCGAATTAACTTTGATTATACATTACTCGTGGAACCACTCAAAGTCGGTAATGTTTGTAAGGGAAATTTATCTTAACCAACACAATCTTCATCATCTCAATTTACCTTTCTTAGTGTTGTATTTCTCACATATCCTATGCCTCACAATTTGTCTACCATCGGTTGTTGCAGGACGTTGCAATTTCAGCTAGGGGACCTATTCAGGGTTTACCTGATTATAATTGGTTCAGACGCAGGACTTACTGGCTGCGCTACTAGGTCATTCATCATTCTTCGCTTTTACTTTTCCACGGCCGCCTTTTGATATATATCTCTTCGCAAGAGGCGAGTCTAAATAATTCAAGCCTTCCTGTTATTATCTCCTTGCTTTCGACTAGTTCAAGAAATTACTATTACCAAATTCTTTGTTTACTGGGGGTTGTGAATAATAAAGCAAATTGATGTATATTGAGATTGATATTAGTTAAACAGAGATCTTAGTTCACATCTCTGGGACAAACGGTATAACCACAATAAATGGTTTCATTATGTACACGAAAGAATTTCTATGGTTAGATGTTTTGAGGTATAGATATAATTTCACGGTGTGCGATTTTGTGTATCTGCTTGCCTGCTAAAATTGTACCATAATTGAAATATGGCGTGGCGCTTAACTTGCTCAGCTCTTGCATGTAAGAGCTCATAACTTACCATTCGAGAGCTTGTAGGCTTGAGCTAGCCTACAATATATGAGGGCATACAAGTACGACTTGGAAGGCACGACGGATGGTTAACTAGCTAGCCTTGATTTGTTAGACGGTAGGAAAGGGGAAAGGTTCAGCTTGCTATTGGCTTATACAGTCTTGGCTGAGGGTAGATGCACTCCACTACTACTACTACTACTACTACTACTAGTATTTGTTATGGATTGATATGTTCGCTCTAGCCTTAGTAGTCGAGATCGGCTTACTTGAGACCTTGTTTTACCATGTGTACGTCTCTCTGTAACTAGTTATAAGGATGAATCATATCCGACTTGTGAAAAAATATACATAACCAACTTTTAAAATAAAATTATGCAATCGTTCATGCGACTTCGAAGATCCAAAGACAATTTGTATACAATAAATAGAGCGAACTAAGAAATGGTAAATAGAGTTTCTATTACATTACTATTCTCTAGAAGAGAATGGTTTTTAAGAATCAATTACTAAACACAAATTTCTAATGATTTTCGTCTAAATCTTTCCATGCACAATAACATTCATCCCAGAATATGAGTTCTTCAAGCGAGTCAATTTCTTCTTCCGTTCTTGAGTACTTCTTGTATCTACTCATGTCTCGAACTTTGCACACCACGTAGTTTTCAAACTGCAATAATTGAAATAAACGTCATGAGTCGGAGTGTCTGAATTTAAACGAAGTCAAACAATGCTATAAGTTTGATGACGAAGGGTGCTTTTAACCCGGAAAATTCTCGAAAGAGAAAACAACTTACATTGGTCTGAGAAAGATCTTCCATGAAATTGGGATTTATTCTATATTCAGTCATCTTCCAATTGCCATCTTCTCTATTATCTGGCTCTTTCCATACAAATATTCTCTTGAAACCAATAATTCCATTGCCATTATGAATTGGAACTTCCCTTCCACTTCTTCTCCAATAGCCATTAGAAATTGGGCTACGTATTAATCTTGATCCCCATAAGTATTTTTGTTCTTCGCGCGTGAAAAAATATGCTTGGCCCTCTATTCCATAATTGAGAGTCTCGAATTCTCCTATAAACAAATGCCGCCAAAATATAATGTTAGAGAAAAAGAGAGATATTGTAACTATTAGGAGACACATACGAGATAAGTATAGGATTTTGATATTATGAATCCAATTTAGATGACCGGTGCGCATATTTGGTACGTTAGATTAGACTGAACCGAACTTTAGTACAAAGAACCATACATATCGTGACTGTTTATAACTGAAGAACATCAAGAAGGCAAAATAGTATATGGTTTAAGCAAACAAAGTGTCCTCCGCCTGCTTTGGCCTCGTTTTACTAAATATACACTTATATCTTCGACATGATCCACAAAAGATTTCAGTTAACAGCAAAAAAGCATGATTTCCAGATGCAGAATAAGCTTCAGCCAAGAAAAGCTGTTTTATCATGCATGAGAATAAACAGATCTGAAACTCTCTGTCTGAGGATAAGCAGATTTGAAACTCTTTATGCAAGAATAAGCAGTTTTGAACTTACTTATTGGTATCTGTTGAGGATCATATTGATAGAAGTCAATTTCTTTAATACTGTCCCAAACAAGCTGTCTTAAGATCTTCTTCATCAAATAGTCTTCCAATAATTCAACTGCTGTCGGATGAAACCGGTAGCCACGTGGTAATACAAATTCCTTCTTCGACTCATCATCAGCATCTTCAATGAATCGCAATTTCTCTTTGTATTCTTCTCTCGTGTTTTCAAGATTCGATTCATCAACTTCAACAACCAATTGCAAATCATCTTCCTTGAATCGCAAATTCTCTTCTTTTCTTGTGTTTCCAAGATTCGATTCATCAACTTCTACAACCAATTGCAAACCCTCTTCATATTCGTTTATCTTTTCATGTTGTAAGAGAAATCTTGAACTCATGGCCAAGTTTAAGTAAAAAACTTCAAGAAAACACCTTAAAGACTACGATATAAGTTAGTGAACATTGTACTTTGGCCTCGTGGAGTCCAATATATATAGGTAAGGGTATCCTTCTGTTAGTAATTATTATGATCTTTGTCATTAATTATAATCTTGAAAATATAGCAAGTGTTTTACAATTATGGAAACTGATGGGAACTATTAATCCTTATTCAGACAGGAGAAAAACTTTCGTTACTCTCCCATTTACAACGTTAATTCAAAACAAGTTGGATTAGAATATGGTAATAAGTATATATAGAGAGTAATATTACTTTGAATTTCGGAATGCAGATGAAAATTTACAATATGGTAATAAGTATATATAGAAAAGAATATTGTAATAAGTATATAATTCAAAACAAGTTGGATTAGGATATGGTAACAAGTATATATAGAAAAGAATATTTCAGAATGGGGAGATTTTCCGGTAGCCGTCGACTTTGCCCGGAAAAATGCGCCATCGCCGACTTTGCCATCGGAAGAAGAAAATTTCTTTATCCAACCATACTACATGTACTGAAATGGATAACAATGAGGATGACCGAACACTCACAATAACGGGGCCCACTTTTTTTTTGGAATTTTTTAATCACGAAGGGGCCCGCACACATGAGCAGTTGTCAACCTCCATTGTTATCCATTGATGTACAAATAGAATTGTCCATTCTTTAAACATTGTTTCATAGTCGCACATCGACTCTTGAAACGTATCGACTCTTGAAACGTGTTCTAACTCCTACATAAATTTCCTATTATCGCTTTTGTCTTATGTTATAAATATAAATTATAATTTATTTATTTTTTCACAGATTATTACGTTAAATATATTTGTCAAAATTAACCATATATTTTTTTCAGAATAGGAATAAAATCGATACATTTACTGTAATTTTTGTATTATAACTAGTGAGGGCACGTGCAAGGCACGTGCTGTTGTATAGTTGGCTACGTAATAGTGTTGACAAATTTTTGGTTATTGTTGAGATATCACGGATTTTTGATTCATGTGTATAAACAAAATGATAGAAGAACATAACTCTACAACTAAAAAGGCAAAAACTATTTTCTTTGAATATCACACCTGTTCCTGGACGTTATGACTTGGAGCCAGTAAATAAGAAGGGTAAAGGAATTGGAATTGGAACATTGATGCCAACCTGAGGTTGGAGCAGAACTACTTCACATCAGAAACAGAAACTTAAAATTGTAAATATAAAAATAGGGAAAACAATCAATGGATTTTGTTCCTAGGAAGCAAACTTTAACTAATCTGAAAGCTGATCCAATATTAACATATTCTATTGATACAAGTTCTAGCATATTTGATATGGAGAGGTAGCAAGAACAAAATGATGCAAATTTGAANTGGAATTGGAACATTGATGCCAACCTGAGGTTGGAGCAGAACTACTTCACATCAGAAACAGAAACTTAAAATTGTAAATATAAAAATAGGGAAAACAATCAATGGATTTTGTTCCTAGGAAGCAAACTTTAACTAATCTGAAAGCTGATCCAATATTAACATATTCTATTGATACAAGTTCTAGCATATTTGACATGGAGAGGTAGCAAGAACAAAATGATGCAAATTTGAAAATGTAGGCTCATTATAGACTATCCTTTCAATCTTGCAATATTGTTTAGTTAAGTGATATATTAAGCAACAGAGTGTGATACCTAGCCTGCTTCTATCCCAGTTTGGAATTTCCTTGCATCTACACCAGATATAGTAAAAAGAGCCGCACTGTTTCTGTATCTAGAAATTTAGATACACAGTGTGAGATTCAAATAAAAAACAAAGAAAAAGAACTTGATGATAAAAGAGATCTGAGAATTAGAAAATACTTATTTCTGTTGACTATGTTTATGGCTTCTTCTAAACTGTCCGCCTGAGATGAGAAACAAGAAATATGTAACTCTCAGCATTTACACATGTTCAGTTTAGTTAGAATTGGATCCGGGTAATTAACTAAGGGTAGAGAGTAAAACATATGAAACTATTTCTTTTTTCTTTTTCTATTTGTCTACATTTTCTGTTGATTACTTTTCTTTTTCTCTTTTCCTCACTTTTGCTTCAGGAAATACGGAATTTGTGATGAAATCATCGGACACTGCGGTGCGAATAAGTATGAAGCTATGGCATGCTTGTGCTGGGAATTTGATTTCACTTCCTAAAAGGGGACCAC
>CAIGRT010217168.1:0-18178 GCA_903798405.1 Fraxinus platypoda
AATTTTGCTCGAAAACTATTTTTACACTATTTTTTCATCAAAGTTTAGTATTCGTTTTGGCTTCGTTTGACATGAAGATTGTCTATTAAAATGATTTTTTTTTTTTTACATTTGTTTATGAAATTTGTTACCATTGCAAAAAAATAATAATAATAAAATAAAATAAAATTCAGCACCTAGAAAAGATTTTCCCACCATTTTGGTGGGAAAGTCTTTTCCCTAAAAAGCTAGAAAGTGTGCATGTGTGGGAGAAAGTGGCAAAACCAATTCCCAAGAAAAAAAATGCTATCAAACACCAAAAAACATGGAAAATGATATAATTCATAATCTATAAGTCGAACATTTGTCCACGACTTGTAAAATGCTTTATGGATAATTATGTATAAGCCCCTATATTTCTGGGGCTTGGAAACAATCACAGGTATTAGTATCAACCTTTGACCACAACAATGACCAAAAACTGCACCAAATGATAGGAAAAATGCTTTCCAAAGTAAGAGTAACTAGAACTTTAATTCTTTGTTCTTGGGGTGAAGATCCATTAAGGAAAGAACATGTAGGACATCATGGTCCATGTCTTCACAAGGGTAAACATGTTATTCTCCTAAGAGTTGCCATCATACTAGTTTAGCCCCTCGAGCATAATTTTTTCTCATGTGCATATATTTATTGATTCCAAAGATGAAGTAAGATAGTATTTATGGAAGTTTAAAAATTGACATTTTCTTGAGTTAAGTGGGCTGAACAGGCCAACTCTTCCCTTCTCTATACCCCTTCTTGAGACAAAAACCTAAAACCATTACCAAGTTGATATTTTCTAGATCCAATGGGATGCAGAACAGGGCCAACTCTCCCTTCTCTATACCACCTCTCATTAAATTTGAAACTACAAGCATTACCAAGTGAATTGATTCCTAAATCAGCTGGCCAGTTCTTGGTTTCTAATACTTCTGTTCTTATACACATTTGAATATCTAACATATTTGCATGCACAAATCATGAAATAGAAGAAATCTTCTTATTTCAACACCATCTATGAAAAACTGAAAAGATTTCTGGAAAAGGATTCACCAAGTTTTTCTGATAATACTGGAGGGTAAAGATATTTTCCTTTTTCATGAAAGTCCTAGTCAATGAATTCACAAATAAATTGTAAGCCATGATTTTTGTGTGAAAACTAATAATGGCAAACAAATCTAATTTATTTTTACCAGCTGGTTTTAATTTATGGCACACAACCTTCTATAGCTTGTCATTTAGCTCCTGCCTTCAGCTATGTGATATTAACTTTTTTTCTTAATCACATGGCGATCATTAATAGGTGTTGCTATCACCTGAACTTTAGGGATTGCAGTCGAGACAATACTAGATTTGAACTTAAGGTAATTACATAAATATCACAGTATACTTAAGCAAGTTAGCACTTTCAAATACCTCCTACAAGCAAAACTTTGGATTTGATAGATGAAGGAAAATGGATTTCCCTAAGGTGAAATAGCATGAGTTTAATAGTAGTATTAAAAACAGGAAAGATGAAGTAACAAGTGACCCATACCATAGCCAGATGTTTGAACATCGAAACCCTCCTCCTACCACAAAACAAAAAGGCAACATATGTATGAAAATTTCTATTTCCAAAAATCCAGACGAATTCATCCAAGAGAAGAACTCCACCTGCAGTTCCCGTATGAGTGGCAAGCTGCCAGTGATAGAATAGGGTTTTACATGCCCAACTACCTCTTCAGTAGCTTTGCATAATACATGGAATCCGCATGAATCAAGATTACAAGCAACTCCAGACATTGCCTCGTCAAAACTAATAGTAATTCTGAGGGATGACGGATAAAAATGAGGTCAACAAACGTAAGAGCACATGAGCAGAGTCAATAAGAAAAAATGAATTTTGAGCTGTGGCATAAAGTTGGACTACGTCACAATGTCCTTCCTCAGATTTCCAAGAATGAAGAACATTTAGTATGTTGAGTCATTAGAATACAATTAGATAAAGAAGATAAAGATGCACCTTCCCCTGAGGTTCTCATCTGGTAGGACATACTTTGAAACAGGGCCTCGTGTATCAAGCTTTTCTATGTTGGCATTCATGTCGTCAACGTAGTTTTGAAGCTTAGTCATCACATCTGTTACACTGAAGTAATGTATTTATTATGTTTCAGACCTTGATTTCTTGCCTTGCAAGAACTGACAGAAACTTTTACCAGATTAGAAAAATGTAGTACAGAAAACTCCTCTAGAAGAAAATGGCAAAATAATGTAAAATGAGTTAACCAGATAACATTATGCATGACAAAAAGCAAAACTTAAGGAGACATAACCCACTACAGAGTGAAATCCATACCTGTAAAATGGAGTTAACCTGCGGTAAAGAGTGCAAGTTAGAAATCAATTGTAAAGCAGGTACTCAAATGATTGTCTAAGCAAAAATTCAACCTAACATCCCCTGAAACTGTACATTCAGCTGGAATTTGATTGATTCCACCCCCAGGATCTGTTATGAATATCAGTTTAGGCAATGAATAGTGTGCCTGTAAGCAAACAAATCATGATTAAACAATTTTTCACTTTAAGATCAAGAACTTACAACTCCATTGTGTGGGTTTCATGGTCGACGGGGTTGCAAACCCATAAACTTTTTCTCTTGAATGGGGAGGGAAGTCTCTGTAGAACCGTAATTGGATCTCTTTAAGAGCTTCCATAGCTAGCTCCAAGGAGTTAATGGCCTACACACAAAAATAAAAGAAAATTAGTTAAAAACTGAATAACAATAACAATGCATATGCAGAAGTTTTCTCAATAAAGTTCAGCATAGCATATTCAACTTAATTAGTACCACTGTGATCCTTTTCTTTTTTTTTTTAATCAGCTTAGAAAAATCCAGCATTATTTTAATTTAGAATCAAAATATCAACATTGTTCCACGAGGCAAGAATTATTTAGTTATTAGCTCCGTCTTAAGGAACAAATAACATTTGTTCTAGTTAGTGCAAAAGATTTTTTTTTTTTCTGTGCACAAAAATATTTATCTCAACTTTAAAATAATCTATATTAACCAACAGCCAAAACTTGATAATGATATAGTTCAGCATAAAACAAAAGTCTTCAATATTAAATAATCTGCCAAAGAAAGTCTCCTCTCTTAGTAGAGCTATAAGTAATTTTTTCATATGCGAATTTTTGAGTTCAATAGGCCATAGAATTCGAGGCAGCGCTCTCCTCTCCCACACTGTTCCCTCTCTACAGGACTTCAAGTTGAAGCAACCAAGGGGCTGGTAGAATCATAATCCACTAGCCAACCCTTGACATCCCAAGAAAGGTGAACGGAAAAAATAATAACCCACTTCAAAGAGAAATTGAGTTATTTGAATTTGATGTAAAATTCCATGTTTTCTGTTATTTAGGTAACTCAACTAGTTGCTTTTCTTCGGACACAATATAGGAAGGTTATTATTTCTACTGCAAGGACTGGTCCCTACAACTTATTTGCGAACCATAAGCAAGAAAATTTGACAAGGGTCAATTCATTTAGAGGGAATTGGGATGGAAATTGGCAATTCTTGAAAATTAAAAATTTTAAGTATGACTATTTGCTTTTTTCAAATGAAATTTTGATTAGCATCTGCTATTACGAGGACGGATAGTATAGGAAATTTGGAGAATAAGTATGTAACTGCGAAGTATAAAAGGGCATAATGTAAGGTAGACAGAAATTAGGGTATCAATGGATGAGAAAGTGAGCCTCTCGAATGCTCACAATCTACTGTAATTCCTTTTAATTTCTATTTGTTCTTCATTCAATCTATACACAAATATACATTACATATCAGGTATGTATCAGATATCAAACAGTGAATTTATAGAATATATACATGGATAAAAAATCTTGTGCACTACAATTTTACAATGGTTCACATGGTAAAAAAAAATAATAATAAAAGATAGCTTGAGAATGCAAATGCTCTTAAATTGAATTCCAAATAATTCTCAATTAAATAAAATTCAATTCTTGCTAAATGAACTGAGATCATGAGGATCAATAATGTATTCAACATTAAAAGCATGTTTGACATTTGATGTGTTGTTAAAAAATGATTGGAGGGAAAAGTGTTCAAATTTTTAAACTGTCCAAAAAATAATACAAATGATGATGTACATGTAGCAAGATTGTTAAATATAAGTAGATAGAAATGAGTGGCAAAAAAGTGAATAGTACTTGTGGGTTCCTTGAAATGTATGGATAAAAATTGGCTTGGATAATTCGAAACAATTTATAAACATGAGACAAACATAGAATAAGTATCTCACAGTATATCAAGGACAGATAAAATCTTCATTAGATGGTTACTACATATCTAACATCTGATAAATTCTTCATTGGATGGTATTACTATGTCCTATCTTCTCCCATCTTCAAATTTTCAAGATTGAAGGCATTATTAAACAACTATTGTCTCAACCCAAGTGGGGGGATTCAAATTTTGTAAGTGGAAGAATACGATGAAGAATTACAGCAGTAGATCATGACTTTTACAAGAAATACAAGGTTATCTACTAGTTAGAGACGATTTTTATCGAGTCAGGGAGAATTTTCACAAATGACATTTGAAGAAGATTTGAAAAGCATTATAAACAATAGGTTAATCCAAACTTGAAAAGCCAATCCATCATTCAAAAGAATTCTGATCAAGCACTTGCCTAGGAGATTCGACGATCACATCGTTAATCATTTCGTGATTTTCTCTTTGTTTATGCTATGGGTAAGATCTCACCCGATCAATGGCAAAAGGATCAATCATCTTGATTCAATTCCAATCTCGTAATGGAAGAGATTAAGGTTTGTTCACTATCGAAAGAAAGCACCTTGATTTGATGATCTCAGTGTAATGAACTGAGTCTCGTACTTCCAATTGATAACATGATTCAACTTATGCCTCTCCTAACGCAGATGTCTTGAGTTTAAATACTGGCGACGTGATAGAAATTCATGAGGGAAAAGATGGGCTCAATCTCTCTCAAAGCGAACAGTACTTATAATATAATGGGTTGAGCACAGAAGCTCAAGTCTACGTACTATTCGTTTTGGGAGAACCTGAGTCCATCTTATCCTTCATCAATTTTTGTCACGTTTCCCAAAATTCAAACTCAAGACATCTGCCTTATGAGGGACTTAAGTTGAATCCTGTAGCAATTGGAAACAAGAAGCTCAATTCTTACAAAATTACCTATAGCATAAACAAAGAGAAAATCACGAAATGATTAACGATGTGATTCCCTGATCTCCAAGACAAGTGTTTGACCAAAATTTTTTTGAATGATCGATTGGTCTTTCAAGTCACGAATTTCTATCACGTTTCCTAGAATTTGAATCCAAGATCTCGACTTTATGAGATACTTTCAAACCCTGGGGAATGCGAAAGAAAGTCGTGAGGAGTAAGATAGACTCAAACTTTCACAAAGTGGACAGTACGTATAATATAACGGATTGAGTACAGAGGCTCAAGTCGTTACAAATTTATTTATCTTCGCTAGTGCTTATTATTTTGCTGGTGGAATAGTTATTTTGGGTGGGATTTTCCATACAACTTGCAGAAGCTATTTTTATTGAAAATATAGTAGTGTATAGCTACTAGTACTGTAAATGGATCGAATATAAACTGGATCTGCCCATATTCGATCCGATAAGAATAATTCATTGATCTAATCTGATCCGATAATCCAACGAATATTTGATTGTTAAATTTATATCTGATATGCTATGTTATAGGATATCTGATTTGATAATCCGATCTGAAATTGAAAAAATTAGGAAAACAAAATCAATTTAGAAATTAACTTATAATTTAGGTCAATATTTTAAACCAATAAGGCCCAAATAGTGAAAAATTCATGCAATGGACTGTTACCTATTTATAACTTATTCCTTTAACTTTTTTTTTATGGAAATCAATATGGGATGACTTGTAACTTTTTGGAAAGCAAAATACCCCTACAAACAATTGATGGTTTACACGTGAATAGACCTTCTTCTTTTTTTTTTAATGTTTTGAATTTGATGACTTTTTTAATTATTCTAAATTTGTTTATTTTCACATTTATTTATTTTAGTGACAAATAACATGCCATAAAAATATTTAACTGACTCAACTATTTATAACAAATCGCATCGGGTTGTTATCGGATTGTGTTGTTATTGGATCGGATTAACTAATATCCATGTTTGCTCGACTTAGTTAACGAATTATCGAATTCGGATCTTAATCGGGTTATCAAATTGAAACTCTAAATCCATCTTCCATTAATTTTATCGAATTCGAATCGGTTTCGGATCAAAGTCCAATCCATTGACAATCCTATCTACTAACAGTCAATTTAACAATAAAACTAGGGCCGCAAGTTTCTTGATTGCAAAGACTTCATCTTATTCTGATGGCAGAGCAGTGGAATCAATCGTATGCTATTGCGAATAATCTTTTTCCCTTCTCTTGTTTTTCTCTTAATGACCTCATTCCTCTTTATATGAATTCTAGATCTAGACTTCACAGAAGCTGATTAAGCTCTAAAATACTGAGGCACTCGATAGATAATCGAAGATCATATCCCCGTCTACTCTTAAGTATGGTCTTAAGTGGAGGAAGAACTACTTCTCTTCACCCCTTCGATCGCGTTGGATCTCCTCTAGCTGCCACTCTTCTGGTTCTTCATAAAAAATCCCTAAGGGATGTCAACGTCTTTAGGCAATCAAAGACAAGAGATGGAGCTTGCTTTACCTTTTAATGAGAAAGAAGTGGATTGATTGAATGTTCACAAAACTAAGTTCTAGATTTCATTTTGATTCAGGGTAAATACATGTACAAATTCTGATGACTGGACAATATATTCACACAGGAACATTTTCTCATCTCAGTCTTTGTATCGAAATCATATGTAGAAACAATCCCAATAATATGCTATGTTTTGGTTGTTCACCTCAATATTGAGAAACCAATGGAAGAAACAGAATCAGCACCAAAAGGTAGATAAATATCCCTGAGAAAGCACTATTTCAGGAAGTACCTTGTGGGCTAGACCGCTGTGGAAAAGCTTCCCAGAAACATGAAGTTTCCATGGTATCATACCACCGGTACCAATGCATGGCTGTTTATCTGCTGTGTCAATCCAAAATCTGCAGGATGAGAAGACCGTTAATCATATCATAAATATTGTCCAAAACACTTATTAAAGACACTCAACTTCTGGGTAACTTCTAATCTGCCAAAGGTTTAGTAACTTACAGAGGGCCATGCTTTAACTTATCAAGCAATCCATCCTTTGCTAATTTATCAATGCCAACTCCAGGGATAGACGAGTTCTCTTCACTGGCAATAAAGACAGCAACCACGGTAGACTTCAGTTGTGGCTTCGTCTCCCCCAACTTCTTCATTAGTTCAGCTACAAGAGCAACATGCCCTAAACAATCTGTGGTTCCACGACCTCGAAGTTTGTCTCCATCAATGCTCATCGTAAAAGGATCAAAATCCTGCATGAAAATTCGTCTGATGATGCATAAAGTTCTTAATAAAATATCAGAGGAAAGATCTGCCTATTCATTAACATCCATAGCACTGAAGATTTCACATCATTATTACTTATTCCACTTGATTTGCATTGAATCTTTAATTGCTCTTCAGTCTTCAACAAAACAAATTACATTGATGGAAATCAGTCAAAAGCTACTTTTATCTAATATTTGTATTCTCGTATTAAAGGAAAATCTGACATCATGGTAAATCTATCTTCAATAAAAGACATGACCGACCATTAATATTTAATGATATACTTTTTACTTCATCCAGATCCTAGATCACAGTATGAGATCATCACAACGTATTCCATAATTAAATTTATGGAGAAATGACACACAACTTTATATCAGTTAGAGGTTACTAAATGCTAAATGATTTTGATAAATGCTGAATTTAGCTTCGCTAATAAGTAACATAAAGCCAAAAGCAAATAAATTCAAATAAGACAATTGTAAAAAAACCAGTGACTGCCAACAGAAGAACTCAAGAGAACTTATTGAATACAAAAGCAAGCTGTTCGTACTAAATTGCCCATGTAAAATCAACCCCAAAACTCGAGAAATCAGACAGGACCAAAACATATTAGTAACCACAAATTCAACAACCAATTCACATGAAACCTAAAACTAGTCACAAAAACAAAAACCGATAGAAACAAAACAATCCTGCATCAAACACAAAAACACAGAGTTCATAAACATGAAAGTTAACCTACATTTATAAAACTTTTCAAGATAAGCATTCTATAGTTGAGCTACATAATCATCAATTACAGTTCATTATTTCCCTCGGAGTTAATTTCACTAATCGCCATTGATATGCGCACTTAGTAGCAGAATATAGTAAACATTGAGTACAAGAAGTACAATATAACAGACCCAATCAGAAGGGTTGGGAGTTACAACATCCATATGCATGCCAACAAATGACAAGATTTTTCCCGGCTGAGATCCAGGGTACTCTACAATGAGATTCCCTCTATTGGGCTTGTAGGTAACATGGTTAATGACAAGTGGGCCGCCGCCGGTGATGGTGCTGTAGGGGAGGAGCGCGTCCAGCACGTGCCTCACGATCCTGTCCTCCTCCGGAATAAGCTCCGGCGGATTATTTTGAACGTATTTGGACTCTCCGATCAGCTTTGACAAAAGGTTTACGAATGAATCTTTGTTGAGGTCACCCAGAGTATTTCTTACGCTTGCAGAAGCCATGGCGAAGAAATGAAGAATGAGAATTATGCCTTATAATCAAAATACATATTATGCCCGTTAAATTTCCGGAAAAATCCACTTGTACAATTATTAGATGACTGTAAATCTTACAACCTCTCACGTTAGCGTGGGACCCACACATTAATTAACACTAATGTGAGAGGTTGTAAGATTTACAATCATCTAATGATTGTACACCGAGCACATCTCTAAATTTCCATTGCCACTGTACTACTCATTTTCAACTGCATATTTTTTTAATAAAATAATATTTTCCATCAAATCAATAATTTTTCCTTTTTTTTCAACCACACATTCTCCATCAATTTTCTATTCTAAAATACATTCTTCCATGGGTCAAACACACCCGGGTAACGTGGGACTAGTGAAAGCCCAATTTGCAGAATGGTTAATAAATTATTAAATTATGGTAAATTAGAAAGATATTAATATCCTTTCAATTATCAAATATAAAAAAAAAATTCCCTATTAAAATTTCAAACTAAAGTTTATTTCTTTTTTCGATTTCTCCAACACAAAGTAATGACCCATTAATTTTTCATCTTTTTCAAACCTAAAATCTCAAAAATATGTCAAAAGTGCAACACAAAGATATTGTTAGCCCCCATTATTTTTCATTAAATTATAATTTATTTCCCCCCCCCCCCCCCCCCCCTTGGTTAGCTATTCGGGCTATTGGACTGTGTAATAATTATTTAAAGCAATGGAAGGAAGGAGAGGGGTAATCTGAAGAACATTACCTTGTTGGATACCCAAGAGGTAACTTCCGTGAAATAGACACTAATGCTGCCAAAACTGCAGCTTGTCCATGCAGAGTATCAAGCTCCCGTTTCAAATTAGATCCCTAAATTCCATGCACATGAAAGAAATGTGTGATGCAAGGAATAAATGCAGAAAACCATGAAAGAGGACAATCTACACCTTATTTGCAAATGGAAACAATGAATCGTGAATAAGATGACCAGCTTATTCAAACAGGAGGCAGAAAGATAGCATTGTAATGCAAAATATAAAGTATAGCTGTGATGCTCTTTATTCTATTAATTTTCTTCAATTGATTAATTCAAAAGAAACCCACAGAACTACAGGAGCATAGGTCACTTACAAATGATAAATACGGAAAATATGTGGCGGTTCTTTTGTCATCGTACGGACAAATGACCAAAACTAACATAGCGTGTAATGGTTGCTAAAGATATAGTTACTTTGGATCTTCCAATACATATAGTAATGAACTATACAGAGTGGTGGCAAAAAAGAAATATTATGAGTCAACGGTTATACAATGAACAAATCAATGCATAATTGATACTTAATAGTAGGTTTATATTACACAGGACACACTATCATGGCTTTTTAAAATGTTGCATGAGTATTTATCTTCATTTCCTTAAATTGGTTGAAAATAAATGCCACAAGAAGGTGCAGTCAGCTACTCATGACACTATCATTTTTAATGCTTTGATATATTTACAAAACCTGGTTAGATTCTATAAATTTGACTCTGTTAAAAGTAAAGTTTATGTTCGAGATAAGTTTTTGTAAGTAAAGATGATTCAAAAGCACAAAGAAAGTATTAAGAAAATGTTCCCATCAATGTAAAAGGGGTCAGAGATATATCTGATATAAATTTTGAAAATAGCGAGGGACACATGACAGTGTTTATTCCTACCTAGTATATTGTTATTCCATCTCTTTCACCTCTAGCATGACTACCTACTCTCCTTTTGCCTATTATCAAAGATACCAAATCAATAACCAATCATCTTTGCAAATGCAAGTCAATGAAAATCAGCATATTATTTATCCTCTTCCTATTCATTACCACTTGCTTCCAGATTCTTAATTTCTGTTTTCATTCATTAACATAGGTTTACCTTCTCAAAGGACACATTTTCCCTTGCTGCACTAAGCATTGTCACTGCATAAGAAATCAAGCCACCAACAGAGGAGGGATCAACCTCAGCTAATGCACGAAGTGTCAATGCAGCCTCATGTCGTACCTAAAAAAAGTATCACTTGCAATGATGTTAATATAAAAGCAAATCAGTGACAAAATTTGAAGAGATGTATGCATCAAGAGTAAAGGATGTAAAGCAACTAAGACAATTTTAACTACAGCGCGCTATGCCACGTTGTTTTGCAGAAAACAGAAGAGTGACTTTCCTTCCTAACAGAAAATAGAAGTTCCATCTAAGGTGCCAACACTTGTCCATGTGATGTGTACAGATAGTGAAAAGAGACATAAGCCTCGTAAGATACAAAGATTAATTACGAAATCTTCCCAAAGAAAAGAAAAATAAAATCAAGAAGAATATGAATAAAAAAATAAAGGCTTTCCACTTTCTGTGACTGGGGGATGGAGAGAACCCAAGAAATGAGAATGCCATTGCTTCCATCTCGATGTCCATTATCCCTTCAAATCTCCAGTATTCAACACCTCAACAATCATGAAGAAGTCTTGTCATACTTCAAGACCTTTTCTACCACCTACACTATCCCAGACAAGGATTGGATGCAATTGGTCCAGTTCCACTTCTAGCTCATGCTAAGGTCCTGGTCAGGTACTGTGCCATACCAAAGACCCTTCCAAATACTCATCCAAAACAAACTCTTAATAATGGAAACACATGTAGAGAATTCATGCTATTTATCTATAGAGTTCGCAAAAACAGAGGTTACACACAATACCAGCAAACCTACTTCCAGTTGGCTCAGTCCAATTCAAGTAATTTCCAATTAAATCATTGTAAGAGTATTGAAAGAAGAATCATTCATATAGAGTAGATACAGAGGATCTGTGACCATAGAAAGCATGGGTGTTTCAAGTGTAATGAGCTGGTTGAAAAGCATCTACAGATAGATGGTGTGCCTAAAAGAAAGAAAAGATTTCATAACAGCAAAAAATAAAACTCTGAATTCTAAGTGAAGCAAGATCTCGAGAATTCTAAAACTCCAAGTGGGATGTGACAGATAAACACACCCGCAGGGAAGAGAGGTTTGTTTTTCAGTTACCAGATTAATGCATTCACAGGGGAACATGTGCTTGCCAATTTTTGGTTCATGCATGAACTTTTTATAGATGGTGGTATTCATCAAATTTCACTAAAATAGCAAGGGCACTGGAAAATGACCACATTTTTATAAATTTATCTATTTACTTTAAAGTTAAGAGGCGTTTGAACATTTATTTTCAAAATGAAAGACCAAAAAATCAGAAGCTTACCAATTGTGAATTATTGGAAAGTGCTGAAACAACTGTGTCATCAAGAACTTCCTTGAATTCAAGTGGAACCTGAAATGAGCATACTGAAGCATTATCATTACCTGGTCAGCATAACAGTAAACTTGTTATAATTAAATAAATGATGTAAAGATAGTATTTCATCAAAGTAATGCTTTCTATTCTTGTTTAATTTAGAGGACTTAAACAAGTAAATCAAGTAGACTTGCAAAGAGGTCCCAGATAGAAACATTAAATGACAGTAAATATTTAATCAAAGTCATATTTTATATTCTTGTTTAATTTAGAGGAATGAAACAAGTAAATCAAGTAGAATTGCAAAGAGATTCCAGATAGAAACTGAGGGTGCAAAACACCTATGTATCAAAAATGAGTAAACCAGAAGCAGCAGGAACAGTTATAAGGCGTGAATCTCTTTCTCCGTCTTGTAAAATTATATTAAAAACAAAAAAGGCATGTTTCTTAAAAACTGTAGATATATAGGATCAATTTGAGCAGCAAATACTTCATTATTATATAGCAATGCAGCTTTCTTTACATGAGAAAAACTATGTGGATCCTTCAAAATGTAAAAATGAAGATATTTCTGGATGAAAGTATGCAATACAAGAAATTATCCGTTTGTAATGCTTTTGCCGGTATTCTTGTTGACAAAAAAACATAATGTTTTCTAATATTTTTCCTTACGATCCCCAAATCCTAGGGGAAGGGAGCAGAGTTCAGCCCCGTATTTGTTATCAGAAAAATTGCAGTAAATCAAAATTATAAAAAAAAAAAAAGATAATACTTTTGACAAATACAAGTCATGTATGGTGCCCAATATATTTGGAGAATTCTTTTCCGTGACCAATGAGCAAACAATTTTACAACAGAGACTTTCAACATGATGCAGCTATTCTGTAAAGCAACCAAAATGATTCACCTCCCCCAATGTTTTCAACACATATGCTAGAGTACGTAAAGCAGCAACCCGCATAGAAGGGGTGGAATCAGAAGACTGGAGCTGCAAAAACTGTCCTTGTTAGGCACCAAAATATGAAAACAGAAAATTTAGTGTGTTAAAAGAACTACAAAAAGGATGAGAGAAAAATAGGGTTACTGTAGAAAAATACCTGTTTGCCAAGAAAAACTAAAAAGCCTCTCTGAGTAGGTTCACTCATCTGATCGGTTACACCTACTCGCAGAACGTATAGAACACAAGCCTTCAAACCACCAAGAGATAAATCAGGAGCTTTATTTAGCAGAATGCAATAAATTGAGATGCACAGACATATTTTACCATGTGGTGAGATAGAAAGAAGTTATAAAAAATTCAATAAAGGTTTATAGACCCAAACATTTTACCATGTGGAGAGGACAGAAAGAAGTTGTAAAAAATTCAATAAAGGTTTATAGACCCAAACATGGTAGTTCATCTTCAGAGAGCATTATATAATTTTGAAAATGGTATAATTTTGAAAATGGAAAACCTACCCATTTAAGTCTTCATTTCATCCATTAACAGAGATAAGATCAGTTGATTCAGACAGACTGTTTAACCTCANTGGTAGTTCATCTTCAGAGAGCATTATATAATTTTGAAAATGGTATAATTTTGAAAATGGAAAACCTACCCATTTAAGTCTTCATTTCATCCATTAACAGAGATAAGATCAGTTGATTCAGACAGACTGTTTAACCTCAGAATTCATTTTCTTTTCTTACATTAACAGCTACTAAAGGTCTGTTTGGCACAACTGTTCTCAGTAGAGCTTTTAAATCTAGTGCTTTCATGAGTAAAATTTTTTGAAGAACACCAGTTTTACCAAGTTTTTGACTGTTAAGTTGGCGATCCGAAAGTGTTGTGAACACTTAATTGATTGTTTGACAACTTAACGATAAAAGTACTTTTTTAATTTCTGACTTGTACATACTACATATTTATTTGACTAAACATTAAATATTTATTATATCCTAAAAATCTATTAAAAATATATTTCGATAACATTATCATGGCACAATTATTTTAGTACAAAATCAAATTATTTAAAAATTTTGTTTAAATAATATACGTTTTGTGTAGGTCCCTAATCAATTTAAAAATTTCACCATATCTTTTTTGATGATCTATGAATTATGCAGTATCCTTTTTTCACTTTGTGTGTACCAACAAATATATTTTATAACAATGAAATGAATTTACCAAACAAATTTGCACTAGGAATCTCAGGTATAATTAATTGAAATTTTGTCAAATATTTTTATTAGCAACAAAATGGCATTTTAGACTACTTTTGAAAAAAAAAAATTAAAAGATGTCATTGTGTGTGTAGGATTAGGAGTCGAATATTTTTTTTTCAAATATTGATGTGTAGGGTTTATTAGACATTTTATTAAAATAATAAAGATAATATTGTTAATTTAAACATTTCATCAACTGAGCATTTAAATTTCCTGTAGAATTTAGAGCTTTTTCAGGAAGCTCAGAATTTGAGCTTCTCTTAATCAGCTTTAAAAAAAATGTTTTTCCTTTTCTTCTGTCAACAAGAACTTCTTGATTGCAGCCAAACAACTATTATTTTAAGAAGTGTTTTGGCTTTTTAACTAGAGGTTTAAAAAAAAAACTCCCAAACACACTAATACCAAAAAATGGGATTCATATAAGGGATGGTGAAAGGCGGGGAAGGAGTCCAGTGATAGGGGAAAAGAAACATAGTCATTTGTTGAAGATTTATAATACCCTTGTGATAGGATCATGGTGAAACGAAAAGAATTCAGGCATAATTTGCGGAACTGGCAAATTTTGTATCATGTTCCAAATATTTAAAAAATACACAGTATTGGGATGATATTTTACTGCTCAGGAAAAAATATAAGAATAAAGAACTATGGGGGAAGAAAAGCTTTAGCAGACACACCAATCATCAAGATATCTGAGTCATTTGATCAGAAAGAGAAGTATGCAGAGATCCTTATGATGATTTCATTCTTAAGTTATTTATATACCCAGTTGTGAAAAATATATAGCATGGTTCATTTAATTCTTTTCTGAAAAATATATGTACAATTTCTATCAATGAAAAGCCAATATACTTTGGCTGATGTCATCATGATTACTATTTCAATGTAACCACACATTTAAAGGGTTATTAATCAGCTCCAGATATGGACAAGGAAGGTTTTGGAAAAGATAAAGTATACATATCTCAATATTTTTTCAGAGTTCTGTTCAGTGTATAAGCCTTTTAGAATATGCTTCTCTTTTAGGACAACCATAATGTCTTATATTGTGGTCATCTAAATCTGGTTCTGTCTGGGTAACAGGGTGTATAGGAAATTAATATATGGTTAGGACATCAACTGAAAAACCTTCAGTCTTTCTTCTTTTCCTTTTCTGGTAAAAGAGATGCGTCCAATTTCAGCCCACAGTCGCTGAAATTTTCCCAAAGAGTAATAGCATTGTCTGGTTCTCAAGAAAAAGACACTAATGATTCATAACATGTGAGCTAACTACATGCAACCGTGTGTCCTGATGCTTGGGATGTCCATGGACAAAGAACTAAAACCCACTAAATGGTTCTTGCATTGAAGATTTTTCTCCCAAATGAATGCAGCCTGTCCATGGTTCTCTGGATTCTATTGGCACTCTTTTTGGCTCCTTTTCCTTATTCTTTTCCTTATTTTTTTATTTATTTAGCCCTTGTTTGATCCCATTTTTTTTAAAATACATTTTTCTCTTTCTTCTTTTCAACCACATATTCTTCAATAAAATAATATTACACGTAACCCAAAACCTTTTTCTTCAATTTTAACCACACATTCTCCATCAATCTACTATTCCAAAATGCATTCTACACCAAAAATGGGACTCAAAACAGGCCCTTGATTGCACAATACTTGCATCAATGCCACTATACTCGAGGTGAAATGATTGAAATTTTTGTTGCATTAGTGAGTTATTGTCTTGTTGATATAAAAAGCAGCATTGCCAGTATTGAAGAAAGCTATAATTTTAAGGATGTGTATTGATGGCATCCAGCTAGCACATTCTCTATTTGGCTAGAGAGAGGTTAAAGAATCCTTTAAAATCACTCTCTCGATGCTTATTGCTAGTGAATGTAGCGGTTGGTCGGTCAATTCAAAGTGGGGAAAAGGAACAGGTTGTCATGGTTTATCATCCACTTCTGTTTTCGTCAATAATCTCCTTTAACCAAAAAATTAAACAAATAAATTAGTTTTTCAAAGAAATTATCACTTTCTATTTAATTTCCAATATCATGTGGTTGAAGTACTTGGATGGACCATTACAATTCTTTTATGTTAATACTGGCAATAGGAGTTCTCTTGCGGCCACTCTCTATGAAGTACTAAATCATCATTACTCTCTATCTCCAGGAGGGAGGGAGGGGGGAAAGGAGGGAGGAACAATGCATAGCTATGTTCATAATAAGTTTGTTAAGAATGAAAGGTAGCACTGAAGCGAAGAGGAAATGTAATTATTGCAGAGAAAAATGGGGTCGTTAAACCAATAGAAAACTTTACTTTGCCAACAACTAAAGATAAACTTACCACAAATAAAAATGACTGAATTCCATGCACCATTAATGTTTCAATTTAGTGCCAGCATATTTCAAAAATATGTCCAATTTTTTGTTATTCAACTGTAATTATGATTTGTATTTTAAAGATTTTTACCTAATCATTTCAAGGTTATTATCTTTCTGGAGTTGATAGTAAATGTTTCTACATTACATAATGGCATCTCTTTTCTAGATATGTATTTCTTTTCTTAATTTTTGAGTAGTATAGATTTATTTCATTTGTCACATTATATCTAAGTTGGTAAACAAGAAGCCTAATGAAGCAGTAATTCAGGTTATGATCAAGGTGCCTCAGACCATTAAGTCAAATTTCTTGTTTACACATGCTTTGCTTATTAGCTCCAATTTGTTATTCTGTCTTCCAATCATGAAATACGAAGTATAATACAACAAATACGTTTTAGAAATATGGCCAAGATATGATGAATATATGACACAAATGTAAAGATAGTATCTACGAGAAAAGATAGCATTGTCGTAAAGCCACATAATATATCACAGGATACCAGTGCTTGAGCATCAACAGATGTATCTGAACGAAGCATGTCCATGACCTGGATAGCACAGTCTTGAAGCTCACTGTCTGGGCGAAGATATTTCAAACACATAGCCTGCAGATAAAATTGAAAAGATGAAAACACCATTGAATCAAAGGAAATTAACATAGATACTTACTGGACCCAGTAAGTTTAACAAATTTTCAACATGAGGAATTGAATATTAATCATCTTCATTCCATTGTAAAGCACAGAAATGCAGCATTCAGTTCTACAAGAAGCATAAATGGGCTCATCCCACTCTTCAGAACCTTAAATGAATATTCATTACATAGACAGGTTTAGAAACATAAAAATGGCATCGATATGTTGAATAAACAAACCTAAACAAGAAATTAATGAAAACTCGGTACATCAACTTTTTACAGGAAACTAAGAATTCTCATGTGTATAGCAAAGTACAAATCTGAAGAAGAAAATAAGAGAACTCAGTACATGAACTTCTTACAGGAAAATAAGAATTCTCATGTGTAGAGAAAAGTACAAAGATGGAAAAGAAGTACCCAGCAATTGAACAATGCTAAATAAATTACAAAAATATTAATGCAAATGGCTCTTCCAACTACAGCGTATCAGCAGCAGCAGTCCCATAAAAGGCAGTGGAAACCTTAAACCATAAAGAGAACAAGCACTCCTTCCAAACTAAACTACTGGGAAACAACTGTTCTCGAAATGTTCAGCATCTCTTCATTGATACACCAAGTTATAGCCCTGCTTCGCATCACCAAAGTAACTTCCATCCCATTTTTTCTCAATCCCCATCTCTAAACTGTGAGCATCTGACCAAACAGAAGCCCATAAAGGTGTTGACAACCTACTTCACTAATCCCTTAAACTAAAACAATATAAATAGAGGCCATTTTGTATATAAGTTGAATAAAAATATTATATTCTTTAAGAGAAGGTGGTCGTCACACCAATAATATTGTCACTTTTGCTTACTCTGTGCACAAGAAACGAGACTCGTACCACTTGCTGGGCATGAAAAGAT